>JABSTQ010011557.1:600000-766065 GCA_013358835.2 Ixodes persulcatus
GGGAAACTCGAGCGCGTCGGTCTCCAGAAGGCATGCTCTCGTTGTGAAAGTAGGGGGACGTGCCTTGGGGAAAGTGTCGGTAGGCGGCAGCGTCCGCTGATCGGCGGCAGTAGCGTGCAATATGTCCCGGCGTTTGGCAGTTGTAACAAATTGGGCGGTTGTCTTCTGTGCGCCAGATGTCAGTTCGTCGACGTGGGCCATAGGACCCTGTCGGAGGATAGACCTGGTAAACAGGAGCCCTGGTGTAGCGGGGCTGAGGGTCATGCGCCATGGAGCAAACAAGTGGAGCCATCGGCGGTGCTATAGGCGGGGGTGTTGGCGGAGACAGGTGTCCTAACGCAGAGCGAATTTCGTGTTGCACAACCTTTTGAATTGATTGGACATGCGGATCTTGGGGGGCAACGTCGACACAGGGTTGTGAGCCAGATAAGGCCGCAGTTCATCACGGATAATGTTCCGGATCATTGTTTTAATGTCCGTGTTAAATGCAGGTGCGAGGCATACCTCAGGGAGCCGCTCAAACGGTTCCTTGTTGATGCGGGCACTTTGGAGTTCCTCGTATTTCTTGCATTCGTCGATGAGGTGTTGGACCGTTGGAGGAGATTTGGGAGCGACGATGGTAAAAAGTTCCTGCGAAAGGCCCTTGAAGAGGTGTCGGATGCGGTCCTCTTCTGGCATGTGAGCATCAACGCGGCGAGACAGCTTGAGGACATCTTCAATGTATGCAAGAGATGATTCGGTGTTAACCTGGTAGCGGCGAGCCAATGTTTGTTTCGCCTGCTGTCGGCGCTGTTCTGGCTTACCAAAGGCGTCGGCGAAGCGTGTTTCGAAGGCGTCCCAGGAGTTAATTTCATCTTCATTGTTGTCAAACCATTGAAGTGCCGTTTCTTTCAGAAAAAAACACTACATTCGCTAGTTTGAATGAGTCGTCCCACCGGTTGTCTTGACTGGCCCGGTCGCAGCTCTTAAGCCAGTCGTGGACGTCGGAATCGGATGAACCAGCGAAGAGTGGTGGGTCGCGTTGTCGGTTCTTAACAGCTTGAGTGTGTGGCGGCGGTGCCGCTGAGGTTGTGGCCACAGCTGTTGGCGGAGTAGGGGAGCCGTGGGCATTGTCCCCTTCTTCAGGCATAATGGCTGTGGTGCGGCCGCTGCGGAGTTCCAGACCGAGGACTTGAGGTGGGTCGATGCGAGTGAGAGGTTGGGGAACGGAAAGACCTCCACCACCTGAAGGGGTTTTAATGGGGATGATTTAATTGAAGTAGGTTGGCAACAGACTGCTTCACAGAACGGTTCGATCGCAACTGCCTTGTCCTCGAGCACCCAGCACAAACTCTCCAGCCGGGGGCGCTTCGTCTTCTTCCTAACAATATATATATATATATATATAAATGACGAAGGCCGGACTCCGGCCGAAACGTCGCAGAATAAATCGTCTGTTGTTGCTGTTTTCACCAAGGGTTTCTTTCTTCCCAGTTATATACCCACGCCTTCGGCCTCCCGCCACCATGCAGGCTATATATATATATATATACAGAGAGAGAGAGAGAGCAGAAGGTGATTATTAAATTTATTTAGTCAAAGTATGGGAAAGAAAGCTGGCAAAACACCGGGCCAGAAGCGGGGATCAAACCCGCACTCTTCGCCTATACGGGGTGACGCCTTAACCGATTAGACCGTCACGGCCACTGGTTTCGGCGGACTCAATTTTTGACCAGCTCTCTGTCTTATTCTTAGTTTTGAATTCGTTTTACTGGGTAAACGACAGACATTGCTGATACAAGGCGCATGCTAGTTCCGAGTTGCGGCATTTCAGCTTGCAAATGTCGGAAAAGATCCGCCTTCGAAGGTATTTAGGAAACCACCCCTCCCCTTGGGGACAGGCTGCGCCGTATATATATTGTGAGTGTGGGAAGATTGACAAGTGCAACTGTAGCAATATTGTAAAGGAAGAGGGGAGAGGGTGATCATTAAATTGGTGACACCTAAGTGAGGGGATTAAAAATGGAAAGAGAGCTGGCGAAAAATTGGGCCAGGAGTGGGGACCAAACCTGCAACCTTCGTGTATCCGGGATGACGCCTTAACCGATTCCAACTTTTCACCTACTCTCTTTCCGTTCACTTAACCTTAATGCAATGAAGTTAATCATCACCCTCTTCCCTCTTCCTTTACACTATTACTACGACTGCACTTGTCAATCTGGCCTCACTCCCGATATATATAGGGTGCAGCCTGTCCCCATGGGGAGGAGTGGTTTCCTAAATGCCTTAAAAGAGAGGCCCTTTCCCACATTCGCATGCTGAAATGACGTGCCATGTCCCTATATATATTTATGTAAAGACGTGGCACGTCATTTCAGCACGCAAATGGTGAAATGACCCGTTCATTTTATATATATATATGTATACATATATCGTAAAAAAGAGGTAAATGCTTTAAAACGTATTTATTGGACGACGTTCCGAGCGGGGACCCCTCTTCACCAGGTCCTAAAGTTGCAGTGAAAGCTGGAAGCCCACCACCTTGACACGGTGGCAAAAAAAACAAACAAAAAAACCTTGAGGAAAGGCGAAAAACAACTTCTTAGAACCGACCATGGGTGAACGAAGGCCGCGGCCAGAGAAGGGGTCCCGCATGCATCCCCAAACAACCTCCCGCTAGGCGCCTTTGGGGCTGGGCAGTGTTCAGAACGAAACAAGGGAACAAAATAAAATCAAGTGGGCCCAAAGGCGCGCCCGGGTGGCCAAGAAGAGCCAGCAGAGATAGAGGAGCAGCTCGGGCGCGAACTGTGACGCGTGATGGCTCATGTTACACAGCCAAACACCCCTCTCCACCTCCCCCCGCACACCCGCACACCCACACACTCACGTGCAAGCATGCGCCTCCCCCCCCCCTTTTTTTTTCTTCTTTTCCATTTCCCCTATTTTTATTTTTCATCCACCCGCCTCCCCATCTCGCATCCGAGAGCGAAGACATTCTTCGAGGTCGTAATGATGTCCAGTGCAGGGAGAACTCTAGGCAGGGGACTCCGTCTGTTCGTTTTCCCGTCAACGTGGGGGTCCGAGGAGATGAACTGTTCAAGATGTAAGCAACTAAGCAGACCGGCGCTCTCGTTAATGCCCGCTCGAAGCGTGTTAAACTTTTTAATTAGGTACGACTCCCTTTGCTCCCTTTCGCGTGCTGTACTGAATCCCGATTGAAGTATAGTTACAAATATTTTGTTTATGTAGTGTTGACCGAGACGCATATGTTTGGAGAGCGGAAGCTTGGGGAGTGTGTTAAGGTGGGACTTGTGATTGTTAAATCTTCAACGGAAGGGGAGATCGGTCTGTCCAATATACTGCATGTTGCATACCCGGCAGTGCAACAGATAGACAACATTAGCTGAGTTACAGTTATAACTTCCCTTTATCCTAAAGGTAAAGTCCGAATTTGTACTTTTTGCCACCACGGATTCCGTCATGTGGCTGCACACTTTGACCAGCACCACCCGGCATGGCCCAGATCTCAGAAACTCCTTATGTGTGGCTTTGGATCGCACTAGCATGTCTTAAAGGACACATGAAAAGAAGAATTTTTTTTTTTAAACGGCTTAGATGGAAAAAGGATGTCATAAAACGATTTTACAACGAAGAAAACAATTTTTTAGAGCTATATTTACGGCGCAATACGAATTTGTAGTTGGCGCCCGCGGGCCCCGCGGAAAAGTGGCCCATATTTATCACGTGACTGGCCCGTTATTTATCACGTGGTGCCTGCGCTCTTTCGAAAGCTTTCTATGGTTTTTGAAAAATACTTATTTTCTTCATTTTTTTGTTGCACTTATTTTGTAACAGAATATTTTGACTTTTGAGAAACTTCAAGTATAAGAAAATCATCACTTCCGTTTTGACGCTTACGAAACCAAACAAAGTCCGCCATTTTTTCTGCGAAGGGGCGCGGAGCTGACGGACGCGGTCGGCGCGGTGTTGTTTTTGACATGCCGGTTCAACGAAAGCGACTCCGCTGCTCGACGAAAGGCTGCAGTTCTCGTGATCGTGACCAGGAGGATTTCAGCAAACATGCGGTACCGGCGGACGAGCATTTGAGAGCGATCTGGCTAGAGGCGATCGGGCGTACGCCTGGCACGTCTGGCGAGAAGAATGTCCGGGTGTGCTCTCGTCACTTCGCCCCGGAGGCCTTCGAGCCACGCAGCGAGCGAACCCAACGCGTGACTTTAAAGCCAAATCGCATCTCGTCGCTGGACAAATCTAAACGATTTGTCGAGTGACGAGACGGGCGACGAGAACCCGCTGTCGTGCGTCGAGGCAAACCGCACGAGAAGCGTATCGCTGGCCTCGGAGCTTTCCGCGGGGGGGGTTCGCTGGTCTGCTAGGCGTGTCCTCGTAGGGGCAAAGCCCGAGCTGCCTGCTCCGGTCGACGAGTCTGCGCTTCAACTCGGGATATATCATAAAAGACGCGGAGCAGACTACCACCGCTTCCACGACCAGCACACAAACCCAACAACCAACGTTGCCAACAACACAGCGCGCGCCGAAGTTGAACGGAAGTGACACCTTGTTTAGCCGAGCAGCCAAGCCAATCCAAGCGGCTTACCTCTCCTCCCCGCGGAGCGCACAGGCGCGAGAGAGAAAAGTGGAAAGGAGGAGCGTTACACCGCGCTTGACAAACAATCATCTCGCGCCGTAAATATAGCTCTAAAAATTTTTTTTTTCGTTGTAAATTCGTTTTATGACATCCTTTTTCCATCTAAGCCGTTTAAAAAAAAATGTTTTTTTTCTTTGCATGTGTCCTTTAAAGGCTTTTTCCTCCCCGCGGAAAGACAGATTGAAGGCGCTGGTTTTGTGAGAGAATATTAAAATTTTTGCGTACGATGTTGTTGATGTTGGGAAGGCTACTTGCGTAGGTTAGCACTAAATTAAATTCATTATTCTGTGAGTTTAGAATGCTTGTTTTATTTATGACTGTAGTGCGGTCTAGTCTACTAGCCTTTTCTGTAGCACTGTGCATGACGCCTGGTGGATAATGTTTCCTAATGAGTGCTGTCGTTAGATTATCTGAGTTTTGTTTGAAGTCTTGCTCGTTGCTGCATACCCGTTTGTACCTATGCGCCTTAGAATAGGAGAAACTATTTTTGCTGTGGCGGGGGTGGCAGCTATCGCAATTAAGATATTGTTGCCTGTCCGTGGGTTTTCTGTAGAGTTTAGTGGAAAGTTTGTTATCCTGAATTTCGACGGTAACGTCCAAGAAACTAATTGCCCGCTGCGATACGTTGTGGGTGAACGGAATAGAGGAATGAGCCGAATTGTATTCCTAAATAAATGTGTTAAGTGCGTCCTCTGTGCCTGTCCATATAATAAAAATATTTTCAATATACCTTTTATAGAAATATGGGCGAATCGGACGATCTGCGAGGAACCGACCCTCCAATTCCGCCATGAAAATGTTGGCATAATTTGGGGCCATTTTTGTGCCCATGGCGTTCCCGCTAGTTTGGAGGTAATGTTCATCTTCGTATTCAAAATGGTTGCATTCAAGCACGAGTCGAAATAATTTTGTTAAGGACTGACAATCGAGGATTGAAGAGTTTTGGGTGTTCACACACGCTCCAATTACCGCTGTGATGCCGTCATCGTGCGGAATGTTGGTGCAAAGCGCAGTTACGTCCAATGTTACCAGAAATGAACCTGTGGGTATGGTTAGCTGGGATATATCCTGGATGAAATGATTTGTGTCCCTCAAGAATGACAGGAAGGTTGGGGGATTTCCTTAACTAATGTGTCAATAAAACTTGATATTCTTTTGGTTACTGTTCCTATGCCAGACACTATTGGCCTTCCAGGGTTATTCTCCTTGTGTATCTTAGGTAGCGTGTAGAATCGCCCAGGCCTGGGGTGCCAGGGCTTAATTCAGCGGAACATTTCCTTAGTTATGCCACCGTTGTCTTTCAAGTGGGATAGTGTTCTGAGAACAACGGTCCTGATTCACAATGTTGGGTCACATGAAAGTTTTTTTGTAAAATTGTAGGTCATTTAGTTGTCGGAGTCCTTCAATTAAGTAGTCCTGCGTATGGAGAACAACTACGGCACCACATTTGTCGGCTTGCTTAATAACAATGTCAGTTCTGGTGCCAAGTAGCTTATTGCAATTGTTTTCGGAGAGTGCAAGATTGTATTTCGGAACCCGTTTTTTCTGAAATGACTCTATAATTTCCCGATGTACCACCTCTATGTAGATATTCAAGTATTTCTTCCTTTGGTTGCTTGATGTTCAGTGCTTTTTTGGATTTGAGGGAAGGTGGGAGCCACCATCACTAGAGCGCTCGTGAAAATATTCCCGGAGACGTAGACCCCGGGAGAAGTTGTACGCGTCCTGGTATACCTGGAATTCGTCATACCCTCCCGTTGCAGGGGGGAAGCTGAGGCCCTTCGAAAGAATCGCTACCACTTCTCGTGAGAGTGTCGTGCTTGAAAAATTTACAATGTTGCTGCCAATTTAATTTTGTTGAGAGGATGATTTTGACCGGCGAAAGAGGCGGGAGACGTCAGTGTAGCAGTGCATGGGCCCCGAGCACAGGGGTTTGTTGTCCTGAGGTGCGAATGCGAAGTCGCCTCGGGCAGTGTGGGTTCACCTGATGTTCCTGATGGGATGCGACCTTTGTTAATAGAACTGTGTATTCGAGAGTCTGGCTGTAAGCCGGTGTCGCGCTGTAAATGACAAGAGGAAATGTTGTCACGAACAAATTTTTTATCCTTAAGAGCCCGAATTTCGCGGACCCGTTTTTGTTCATACCGTTTGAGCTCATCTTTCTCTTCCCTTCCCTTCCCTCCTCCTCCAGCTCCCTCTCCGACGTCATCCTAGCGTGGTGTTGGGTTGTAATTTCCATAAGTTTTAGCGAAGCGCCTCAGAAAGGGTGTCGTCCCAACTCTGCCGCTCGTTTGGATTGAAGGTGTTTAGAGACGGCTGGATCGATAAATGAAAGCCCTTCGGGATGTTTTACTTTTTCATGTAAATTTGAAGTGTCTGCGCATGCATTGCGTGTGAAATATATATATATAAATATATATATATATATATATATCACGGGCATCTTTCATCATCGTACGGCGTTCTCCGAATAGGAAATACCCGAAAGTCTGGTGATGATTGAACCGTACTTGATCGATTGAATCAATGTCTTACGAAACCATCGAAAGCCAAAATATACGGCGGAGCCAGGATTTGAATTCTGGGCCTCCCAATGTCCGGCCGGGTGTGCTAACCGCTAGAGCACTGCACGGGCCCGGGCCAGCCGGAAGGCACGAGGCCGGCCCGGCCCGGGGGCCGGGCTCAGGTCGGGTAGCTCGCATTTGCTCGGGCCATGGCCGGGCTCGGGCTTGAAAAAAAACAAAAAAAAAACACCTTTGGGCCGTGCCGGCCAGGCCGGCCCGGGCAGTGGCAGGGCGTGTGCCGCAAATTCTAAATTGTTGATAACAACAAGTGTGCTCATTGATCGGTTAGGTTCAATGAAAACAAACAAGCGATATTCAATATCCCTACAACGCTGTTAAAAAAAAAAAAAAAATGTTTTGCATTTGAAAAGTTTTCACCTGGATAAATGGAAACATATATTATTCCACCAGCTCAGTGGGAATGTGCGGTGAAGAAAACGAGGGTGCTCCAGTTGCAGGGCACAACATGAATCTCTTTACCCTCTGTCTTTTTTTTTAAAAAAGTAAGCTTACTATGCTATTAAATATAAGCTAACTACCATAGATAATTTTATGTTTATACAACCTTTTGAAGATGCACTAGAATGATTCTGATTGTTTCTTCACAAGAAAAAATGTCGAGAGGAAAGTTCTCTGTGAAACGAATTCATCAACTAAACTCCAATATCTCTCAAGAAATACCGCAGTGAATAAAATATTGCCCATTTATTTTTTTTTGTCAAAATCACTTATGAAGTTCATATTTCGCCTATATTCTCGAAAATATACCCTCAAAATATTTATCGTGAAAAAAAAAAAAAAAATCTCGGTCTAAATTAAACATAAATTTAAATCAAAGATGCTCGCTTTATTCTTAGAATGTTTTTCGTTAAAGCCTGCAAACTTTTTCGGGCTCATGTATATAATTTGTCGGAATTGGGCCGGGCTCAGGCTTATATTTAAAAAAAAAAAAAAAAGTTCCGAGCTCGGGCTGGGCTCAAGCTTTTGTCTAAAAACTCTGCCGGGCCTGGCCCGGGCCCAGGCAGTGTCTTTTGCAGGCTGGGTCGGGCCGGGCCTAGAAATTAAACATTCTGTTGGGCTTGTGCCGGGCCCGGGCCGTGTCTCTACCGGGCTCTAGTCGCGTTTTTACAATAATTTTAAGAAACTTTTTGGAATAATAAAAATGATTTTATAATCTCCTTGCTCTTCTTTAGGCTGTCTATTTACTATTCTTAAACTATCCGAAAATTATTCGATTCGTATTCGTATTCTATTCGGTGCCACAATTATTCGATTCGTATTCGTTTCAGTTTCAAAACTCACTATTCGCACGCCCCTACTACACTACTCCACCTTGGCTTTCTGGCGTTTCCTTTCTGTCTTATTAATGCACAATATACGAAATCTATCCAATCAGAAGTGTTCTGAAAGCACACGCCGCCGCGTGGAACGCGGTACGACGCTTTCTGCCATGTGGTACATGCTCGTTGTGCTCCAGAAATACTTACACTATTTGTCTCGTCACGTGTACATGTAGTATTCTTGTTTGTGAGCTTTAGAAACACGGTATCATAATCATCCGTGAGAATCAAGAGCCACGCTTTTTTTATATATATCACGGGCATTTTTCATCATCATACCGCGGTCTCCGGAGAGGAAATAGTCGAAAGTATGATGATGATTGAGCCGTACTTGATGGAATTAATCAGTGTCTTACGAAACCCCCGAAAGCCAAAATATATGGCGGAGCCAGGATTTGAACTCTGGGCCTCCCAATGTCCGGTCGGGTGTGCTACTGCTAACCACTATACTCTGTTTCATACATAGCGTGCAACGCTGTCAAGGCTACTGGCGCGAGCGTGGGGCTTGATCTCGTTGATCATTTGCACGAGTTCTCGCGCAAACAAAACCATAGATGAAGCCACGCGCTCGCGCCAGTAGCTTTGGCAGCGTTGCACGCTAAGTATGAAACAGAGTATAGTATATTGATTAGCAGTAGCACATCCGACAGGACATTGGGAGGCCCAGAGTTCAAATCCTGGCACCGCCGTGTATTTTGACTTTCGGGGGTTTCGTAAAACAATGATTCATTCGATCAAGTACGGTTCAATCATCATCATACTTTCGATTATATATAAACATTATATACAGGGTGTCGCACGAAAATTGCACAAATTTCGCGAGGACAGGGTATTGTATATCAGATTAGAAGGTTTACAGGTGTGATTGCCAGAGATTCTTATCAGCAAGCTGAGAGGACGCCTGTGTGTTTGCACATAAGTCATTTCTTAGCGCCGCGCGGTGTGGTACCGGGGAGCAAATTCGGAGGTTTTTTTTTACTGGTTGCTGTGTACTAGAAGGGAGCGCAAGTTGGGCTGTCGACGGTAAGTTAGGACGGGTGCTTTAGAAGTAATTTTAGAGTCTACGAGGCGAGAAGTGGCGTTAATGATTATTTTGCCGAGCCTAGGTATGGAAGGATGGAACGTGAAGGTCAGGAGGTTGCACGGTGGTTCAGATCTTGGTTGGGAAATTAGGGCATCGTACCGCAAAATGTTAGAGACGTGGCAGCTTACATTGCGCAGAAGGCCAAGTGGGTAACTGCGTTCGACAAAGAAGGCGGTCATCGTCTTAAGCTGATGACGAAGATTCATGCCGTCGCTGCAAATCCTACGCAGGCGGATTTGGGATCTAGGATGGCTCAAGGAGTAGAGAAGGTAGCTATGGCTGTCAGTGGGTTTATAATGCGGAGAGGTGTGGAACTTGTGAGTGTCACTAGTGTTTTTTTAAGTGCAGGAAGGGGACAAAGGATTTCGATATCAGTTCGGTAAACTTGAGAGTGGCGTGGGCGTTACAGAGTGCATCCGTGACACTGTCAACCAAGGGAGGGGGACAAGCCCGAAGATGACGTGAATATAACGACCGTAGAATTGTGGCAGCGGGTGTGGAAAGGAATTAAAGAAGGAGTGCTCGACGTAGCCAACAAAAAGTTTCGCGAACGAGGGGCCCATCTGAGTGCCCATCGCTACACAACATTTTTAGTGATAGGAGTTGTTGAATTAAAAGGCATTTGTTTAGTGTTAGGACGAGTTCGGCAGGGTGGTTTACGGAGTCAGATGAGGGAATTTTAGAAGGACGCTTATCCAGAGAATGTGAGAGAGCCTGTAGTCCTTCAAGGTGGGGAATGACCGCGTAGAAAGATGTGATATTCATTGTGAAGAGGATGGTGTCGGTAGCCGGGGTCAGATTAGGCAGGCGTTAGAGGATGTCTGTTGTGTCTTTAATGTAACTTGGCTGGTTTTGTACAATAGGCTAAAGGACCGTATGGACAAAAGCGGAGGTGAAATAATTGGGGCGAGATATGGCGGACATAATAGGTCCGCCAGGGGATCTAGCTTTGTGAATTTTGGTAAGGAGGTAAAATGAGGCGACGTGGGGATGACGAAACATTAGGCGGTTTGCAGCGGGGGAAGGGAATTGTTTTTGATTAGGAGCTTTAAGGTGACTGTAATTTTTTCTCGGTTGGGGGCGTGGGGGTCGGTGGTAAGGGGTTTGTCAAAGACAGGAAAGGAGAGCTGCCGGAGCGACTATTCGGACTAGAGATCACTGCGCCATACCACCGCGGCTCCACCCTTGACGGCTGGCTTGATTACGATGCCAAGTGATGTTTCGAATGGATTTTAGACAAATAACTTCTTGTAAGGTTGCGTTGAGGGCTTCACCACAATGCGCTCCCTTCTAGCCCAACTATCCAGATCAAATTTTCCGCTCGAAATTCGTTTCTTTTACGTCCGAAAACAGCCGTACGAGAATTGGCCGCTTTCAGTCGCGCTCACTCTCTTGTCTATCGTCTCGTGGCGTTCAAATTAGGTTTACTAATTGTATTCAACCTCCTGGGTCGTCTGAGGCACACAATCATTATTAAAGATATATAAGAATATAAACTCTTCCCTTTTTCTGCGATGAAGATTTCCAAATATGTTGATAAGAAAAAATATGTTGCACAGATCGCAGGAAGTCCATGTGCATGTAATTCACAATATGGCGACGTACCACTGGCTGGGCGACGCGATGGCGGCGCAATACGGACCAATGTAGCGACGGGCGTGGGACCGCTACTTCGGAACTGTCGTTCGTGGTACCGGTCCATCGATCTTCAAGCGCAGGACATCGAGTGAATGGGATAAATGTGCGAAACAATGGCACGACTAACGGCGCGCGGAAATTTGTCGTCGTCGTCGTCGTCGTCTGCATCACACTCCCGGGAAGCTAAAAATAAAATTGCGGTCGGTTTTAGCCACGGGATTTCCGGCCATAAGCTTCCGGGCTCGTGTTTCGGTTTTGGTTTTGAGCAGTAGAAGTTTTTTTTGTCTTTCTTATAAATACCGGTGGCTCTTTAGGTGTCGGTGTCTTTTTCGGTGTCGCTTTCATCTGTCAAGTCTCCAATGATTTTACTCGGAACTGGACATACATACAGAAGAGGGACTTTACTTCTAAAGTTCAAATGATGCACTGAAAGATTTTAAGTCATAAATATTGAGGCTGAAATAGGGTATATATATATATATATATATGTTCATCATAGCGATTAATAATAGAAAAAAAAGGTATTTTCTGTTGAGAAATAAAAACAAAACTATTGGAAAACGAAACGGAAAATGGTCAAGGATTCGATATGAAATTTTGTTTCAGGCATACATTACAAGATCTGATTCTTCATGAGATTAAACAGTGATTACAAAGGTGAAGTTTAGACTGTCAAAAAAACAAAAAAAAAACTCTCCGTAATAAATGAGCCAAACATATGGGAAGGCGGAAAGCGCCATCCGGAACCTCCCACATTCAACGTGGGAAAAATATCCTGCCGCTCGACTTGCCCCAGTTCTTGCTGAAAACGTACTCGTCAAAACTCTTGCAAATCATATCTTACCATGGGCTAGACCAGTGAGCTCACCTCCACGTATTTGACAACAGGCGACTGCTTTAGAAATAGCTAAATTCGTCTACACACTCTTTTAGAAAATTGTGGGCAAAAGCTGATGCTGCAGGCCCGAGCGTGTTGTCTTGAATTACGCTTTTATTTCACGAACGCGCGTGTACAGCAGACGTGCTTAAAGCGTTGCACTTGTTTGTGTAGCTTTTTCTTTACTCGCTCTTTCGCGAAAAGAGTATTGACGCCAGTTTTTGCTGATTTTCTTAACTGAATGTGAAACACTTAAATAGCCTACATTCACGCCGAGCAAGCAAAATGCATATGCAGAAAGCCGGACGAATTTGATTTTCCCTGTTGTTTGTTTTGTGAAACTCTTTATGTGATATGTCGCTAGCAGTTCAGCTTTTTTTCTTTTTGCTCTAAATGTAGGAGCAAAACGAAAGGAACAAGGAAACTTTATGCAATTGCTGCCATCATTCGGACGGCCTCCATAAGATAATATATAGTCCTCCAATCTAATGTTGAAGGTATTTAAAGTTCGCATTTTATTGTTACGCGAACTTCGCACTAATATTTAATTTTGTTTCACAATGGCGATGGGTGATTTCATTTTGCTAATTTTATGTAAACTATACTCTTCGTGGAATACGGTGATGCAACCAAATGCTGAAAAAAAAAATGCGTTACAAAGCACCCAGCAACGTACTCCGTGTCTCGGCGTGGCGTACTCATGGGCTGTAATTCGGTCACGCGCCTTAGAAAGCACGTTACTGAAGTTCAAATTTTTATTTACTTCCAGGCAAATAACTCTAGAATGATATGTTGCAGATTTATGTTGAAATTATGTTGCATAATTAGTTTCAGGCATAAGCGCTTCTGAACACTACGCGTAACTTATGCCGCAATTATTTCATTTTAAGGAGCTTCAAGTTTATTTATATATATATAACATATGGGAGAGGGTTGAGAAACCTCCAGCGCTGCGACGAAGTTTCACACTTGTACCAAATCTAGCGAACTATAGTGACGTGACTACGTTCGCTGACGTCATTGTGATAACGTCCCCTGTGTGATCACCGCGTACGCTAAATTTGGAGGGCGATACCAAGTCCGCGAGAAACTTTTGTTAACGCAAATGTTTAACTTGTAGGCCATGCAATAGTGTCACCGACATCGCAGGATCCCTAGCGGGTTGTGCCTCGCTACCAATGGCTGGCAGAAACGATCATGTGACTGTAACAACAATTAATGGCCTCGTAGGAGATTTTTTGTTTGTGCTTTCTTCCCCTGGTTCCCCTTCTCCGGGGATTTTTATCGTAATCATCGGTAGTCGCGATACGGCAGTTTCGTTACTAAGCCACTGCATCGAGATTTCCCGTTCCAAAAACGTATTGAACAATTGTCGATCGAAATAAAAATGCTGCCCCTTTTTGAATAGGTTAGTGTATGAAAAAGAAATGGAAATCTGATATTCCCCTCACCATTCTTATGCAATGTTTTAAGCTTTTGTAGAATCGTTCGTGTTGTGTAATCTACGCTAAAATATATATTTTAGGGCTATGATAATAAATATGTTAGGGTATTAAATTAATATTTGGTTTTTAGAAACAGCGGCCTATGTGTATATGCTCAACCATTACTAAAGTGTTTTACCAATGTTGTGCTACGATTCAATAAATACCTTACTTTAAGTATATCGAAAAGACTAAGTACACCCACAATTTGCGATATATTTGTTTTTAATCAGGTGATTAAAATGCTCGTCCTATGATATATTCTCTAAGACGTGATAACTGGCGGTCCCCGTCGAGCTAAAAACGATTTCTTTATAATTATTCAATAACCTATTTTTGAGCGAAAAACGGAGCTTTTGAACGTCCAATTGTAATGAACCCATGATACACCTTATTTTGAATCTACGACAGCGTCAAATGTGCTATAACAAATAAAACAATTAATTCCGCATACGTCTTTTTTGAAGCAATGAAAGCCATACATTATTGAATAAGATTCCGAAAAGACTGCATTCTCAGAAATTTCGCATGCAGGGTGTTCAGAGGCAAAAAAAAAAAAAATAAAAAAAAAAAACATGGCCATACTTTTTGGGGAGTACGTTAATTCCGGTAAACTATTGTTTTCTTTTTTTTTAGGTCCCGCAGTGAGTAGCGCGTACTTTAAAAAAAGTCACCGCCGACGACCAGCTGCGGTACTTCGTGAAATTTACTTATACGGGATCGACATGCCTCCCTGATTCCTTGGATGAAAAGAGAGGGCGCTTGTTCCTCTATAAATTGACAAATCTGGCCAATGTATCGTGGGCGCATCTTCCCAACTACCTATTCGAGCCACCTGGCTCATATGCGACCGTTCAACTGGTCCACGCGGCGCAGGTGGAGCGGTACTTGTTGGCTTCGCGCCGTGGAGCAAATTCTTCCTATATTGCCCGATACTTGTGGAGGGATACTGTCCCGTGCAGTGGCGAGCAGTGTGTCGTGACATTATCGACAACTTTAATCCCGCTGATAGCGGTGATTGTATACTTCTCGGGAGTTGAACCTCCGTAAAGGAAGGTTGCTTGTGTTATGGTGCCTGTAACGCGTGTCCGACTGGCGACTTTGTGACTGCGTCAAAAAACCTGGTCCCTTGATTTTTGCCTTATGTCATCATAGAAGTGTCATGCTGTTGTTGGTCGCGGTCCTTATGGCGTTTCAATAGGTGCGGTGTATGTGGCAGACGCCGGTTCTACTGCAGCTCGCTCTCCAATGTGGCAGCTCACGGAAGCATCGGGAGCCAGGAGTTGGGGATGCGGCGACAACAGAGGCACACGCGTTTGCTCGTGCTTTTTTGCCGGAACTTCTACAACCGTCCACCAGGATCGCGACTGTTCCGACAGCATGACTACTCCGTCTTTTGTGACGAGATTTGTTGCCACTTGGGGGACCATTTTTGTTGCATCCGCGAAATGGAACGCTAAACGCACCAGTCGGAGACGTGTTGCAGGCACCTTACTTCTGTGCCAGGTATCCAGGGTAGAGGATGGAATCCAAGCGGAAGATCATTTGTCGACAACGGAAGTCGTCTCTCAAGTGCAAGACATGCTGTGTCGCTTAAGGCATCCGCCTCAAGATAAATGCTGCGTTTTTTTATGATCTCACTCGCTCTTTGACGCTCGAGCTATCCTGACAAGAATGGGGAGATTTTACTGATCCAATTGTATTTTGGCGTATATCTGCGCAGTCGCAAACACTCCAGGCAAGCTATCTTGGCAAAGTCGGAGTTACCGAATGCCGTAAGCATGCCGCGGCTGTGTTAATTCGTGCGAATGAGGTCAATGACGGGGCATGCACTTCCAGACCCCAAGATTAGGTCGAGCCGTCCAGAAAACCGAAACGGGAGGGGAAAGCGACCACCGCTCATCTTTCCCAGGTATTCAGAGCTGATCGAATAAAAAAATCAAAATGTTTTACTGCACACCGCGAAACCTTGTATAATCGGGGTTGCATCAATTATTTTTGGCTATTACCGTAAATTTTAGATAAAACGAAGCGGCTACAGATTAGTTATTTTACTCTCGCTGACGAACTATTTAACCACGATCAGGTTATAAGGCACTTATTTTTATCGGTACCAAGAGCCGCGATTACTTCACTCAGAGAAAAGACCCGATCCTCCCCACCCTGTGTCCGACTTCTGGATTTGGCGCCGCTTGCACTGCCTTGCACTAAAAGGGTTAAGCGTAATACTATAGTAAAGAGCATGACGTCGGGAGTGCAAAAACAGTCCAGAATCCTGGAGACGTCATAACTAAAAGAACTGCACCTACATTACTTAACGTACAGTGTCCTAATATATATGACTTCCTCGCTTGGCCTGATCGAACGAGAAGTAGCAAGAGTTCCAAATGCTGCTGGAAGGCCGCCCTCAATACGAACGGAGCGATGCGTCGTCCACTCGTGTTTCTGGTGAAAGTAGAGTTATGTAGACTGAGGAGCGTGTTGGTTGAGTTGAGGATCCCCGAAAGAATAAGAAACAGAGTGAGCGAGGTACGACAGGCACTTTTTTCTACGTCGTCCCACGTCCCTCCCGGTATTTCTCCAGGGTTGTCTAAGCATCATTTTTTGATACAAATTGAACAATACCAAATTCGAGGAATTTACTTTTAAGTCGAGAGTTGTAATTTCATTGAAACGCTAAAAAAAAAAAACATCTTTAAGTAAAGCACAAGTACATACCCAGAGAGTGCACATCAAGTAAAGTACAAGCAGTGGCGTTATGAGGGTCAGTGGCACCCGAAGCAGTAGCCCGCCGCGACCCCCCCTCCTCCCTCCCCCCCCCCCCCGTTCTCGCGTGGCCCGCCTCGACTGCTGCCCCCCCCCCCCCCCCCCCCGCGCTCCCGCTCTCGTGGCCCGCCGCGACACCCCCCTGATTGCTGCACTCGGGGCGGTCCGCCCCCCCTTGTGACGCCACTGAGTACAAGTTTTGTGAACCTACTTGAAGTAGTAATTTAAGTACAAGGTACTTAAAGTGCTACTTCCCAACACTGGTATGCGCACATGTACCGCTGCGATCAAAATTGTAGGACGACAATTCACGCACGTGATTCAATAAAAAAAGCTCGTACTTTATTGTGTGTAAAACAAGTGATCGCCGAAGAACTTGCACTCTCGCCAATATTGTCTCTTATTTTTTAAGTTTTTTTTTTCATGCTAAAACAATGAAAGCCTTAACACGGTTACAGGTAGCGACAAATAGATGTTCTTGTGTGATTTGTTTTAATTGTTTGCTGTTTACACACAGTTATATTTTATTGATATCTTTAACCTCCGCTCCAGGAAACGTCTTCAATATTACCACTTTTTCTCTCCCTTTCTCTCTCCTTCTCCTTGCGAAAAATGGGATTAAGCCTGAAGTTGAGTCCTATATTTTAAGGTATTTAAATTGGTGATGAGTCCTATCGTCGTCCTATTTTTGTTACTTTCCTTTTATGCCTCTAACCTTGTTAGCTCGCTTCAGGAATGTTCGTCTAATTGTCTAAAGTTCCCTTGAAAGCAGTTATGCTTGGCATAGGCTAACTTTATTATTTTAGTAGAATATATAAAAAATACACTACTGCCACCTGTACCAATTTCGTTTAAACTGTGTAATCAAGTCAGTGCCAAATGTGGGCTAGGATTATCTGCCTCGTTTTTTCTCCGGCGTCTTTAGGTGCTTAATATCTTTCCTTTGTAAGCACCGGGGAAACATTTGTCGGGTAAGCTAAGGCAGCTTAGTTCTCAATTTTAAAGTTGTTTAGAAACAGGTAACTGCATATTCGAGTTTCTTTTGTTGACTGCCACGGAGAACCATCGGAGCTATTATATTCGGGACTTCTCGTAGATTGTCAGCTGCGGATTGCGGGCCCTCCGACCGTGAGCTCAGTCTGCCCTAAAATTGACGGCACGAGCTCCAGCAAGCAAGCCAGAACTCTTTCATGCTATTGCGTGCGCTCTACGAAAGTTTATAGTAACGTGACAAGTAAGCATAGTTGCACTAATGAATCATACGACAAGACAGGGAAACACAAATTAACATTGTCCGTCGCCCAGCCCTAATTCATGCTTTTGGCGATTTTTAAGGCATCACCTCCCAGGAAACGAGTAAGATTTTTAGGGAAACATATATGTCCCTTTCTATTTAACATGATGATATGGCATTGGCCTATACAACAATACCTGGTCCCTTCCCTTTTGCCTCGGTACCTTACAAAGCGCGAGGCCAGCACGACATACAAACCAGCCACTCGCGACGTCTGCTCCGCGTAGAGTTTTCAAAAAAAGCTAGTAGCATTTTCTAGGTAAAAGCTAGTAACCGCTTGTCACACATGTCACTAGGTGCTAGGGATGCCGCGAACTTTTTTCGAACCGAAGTTTCGATCATCGGATCAAGCGCTTCGAAAGGTTCGAAAGATTTCGAATTTTCGAACTTTCTATATCATAAAATTCGACGGAATGCGAATTTTCGAACTTGTTAAACTAAGAAGTTCGACACTTTTCGAACCGTCGAACTTACTAGGCTAAAAGATTCGATCGTTTTCGAACTTCCGAACTTATCACGCTGAAAAATTCGATGCTTGTCGAACTTTCAAACTTGATGGAACTTGACGGAAAAAGTTCGAAGCTTTTCGAACTTTCGATTTCTTACGTTAAGGAATTCGACAATTTTCGAACTTTCCAACCTATTTATCAAGAGAATTCGAAAAGTTTCGAACTTTCGAATCCTGAAAAGTCAAAAGTTCGACGAACTTCGAAATTTTAGAGTAAAAGTTCGACGTTCGTCGAACTTCGAAAAACCGGCGGACGGTTTCATTTGAATTCAATTAGTGAGGTAATTCGTAATTTGTTTTCTCTCGAATTTTTACATGCGGTGCTGCGTTCTTTACGAAAGACGATGCCGTTTATATAAATTTTCTGGCATCCTTAGTTTTAAAGAAATAAATTTCTGAAGGGGCGAGGAAGGACGACGGGTTTTTGACGATTGTCGTTTGTGCCATATTTGAAGCGCGCTATAGCCGGAGCTATTTATGGTAGAGGTGTTAAACTTTTTAAGAATGATCTATGTTTAGCCAAGGTAAGTGTCGTCTTAAGATGTGGTTATTGTTATTCAAGGTGAGTTTCGAAGAAATGTCCAAACATGTATCTACTTGCAATTATGCCCTGAACTTGTATTTATTTTCGTCTAAGTTGTTTGAGGTATCGCATTTCAATTAACACCACAGACAATACATATCATTGCTATCTGCAGAATACAAAATAATGTATTTATTGTTTCTTCACGTTAAGGAATACCTTAACTCATGGGAGAAGGTTTATAATATATTGTTCCAGAAAAATGAAAAAAAACATTTTTTTTTTCGTTTCACGATCCTGGGACGTGTTTCTTTTACCCTGTGCATATTTTGGTATGAGAAAGCTTGTTTCGAAGTTCTGAGTCTCTGGATATGCAAGAATACAACACTTCCGGCGAATTCTTGATAGTTTTTTTCACCAGCTTTTTCTCCCCGCATTTATTGTTATGTTTATTTATTTTTTTATTAATGGCACAGTTATTTATGTCGAAAAGGCATAGCTTAATTTGAACTTCCGAAACACTAAGCATGTGACAAGTAGTGCCTTCTGACAACGAGTTTCCGACTGACCATCTACGCTCTCTTTTATGCAGTGAAGAGCGACAGTAGCTGTACATATGAATAAATAATTTCAGATAAAAATAAGCTCGACCACGCCCTCTTTCCCCGTATTGTTTTCTTTAACAGTCCGAAATATCCGGAAGGGGGGAAGGGGGGCTGGAGCTCCCCCCCGTTTTTCCTCTTCCGACGCCACTTGTATGGTTGAACGCTTCTCGACCTCGAGTTGTGTCGGCTTCTGTGCTTTTTGTGAGGCGATCCCTCCGTCCCAGAAAATAAACCTCCAGGACAATTACAAACTTAACTTACAATCTGCCAGCGTCACTCAGGCGGCGTTCGATCGGATTACTACGAGCGTGCAAGGGGTGGGGAGGTAGTTTGCCAGGTCTCTTCAAGGTTTTTCTGGGCCTCAACCTCCCGCCCGCCCCTGGCCGTTTCGAATTGGATGAGTATCGTAAAACAGCGCGTTCGTGTGATCACTACCACAGGATGCACGTTAAAGACCCCCCCCCCCCCCCCTAGGCTGGCGGCCACAATTACTGATCTATGGTCACACGTCACTCTGCGCTGGCAAATATTCCAGCACATTCGGGACACTCGTTTTTTCATTTAATTGCCTCACCAACTTCGCGGAGTCGGAATATCACACCCTAACGTTTCTAAACCTGATTTTGTGTAAACCAGTGAGTCGTGAAAACTTTATTTGAAACTGATACTGTGGAGGAACATGAAAACCGGACTTCGATCTTTGAAAACTTTAACTTAAAATAAATCAAAATCTTCGAAGTTTTTTTTTTTTCGAGTTTAGCGTTAAAAGAGAATCGAAACCTCCGAACTTTTCAAACTTTATGTAGAAAGAAATTTGAAATCTTCGAATTGTTCGAACTTTGTATCTATTAAAATTCGAAGCGTTCGAAGTTTTTGAATTTTATATCCAAATAATTTCGAAATCTTCGAATTTTTCGAACTTCAGATCAGAAGAAATTAAAATTTTTTGAATATCTCGAATTTCAAGTAAGAGAGTTCGAAATCTTCGAATTTATCGAACCTCAAGTAAAAAAATATTCGAAATATTCGAACTCGAAATTTTAGAAACCGTGAAAGCTTCAAACTTTTCTATTTCGAAACTCCACTGTGATCGAAAGTTGCGAATTTTTCGAATTCGAACCTCGGTCGATACAAAAATATCGAAATTTCACGAATTCGAACCTCAGTTCACTTCGAAAATATCGAAACCTTTCGAAATCGAACCAAAGGTGGTTCGCGACATCCCTACTAGGTACCAACCGTGTGTAGTAGCGGTAAAGTAAGTAAGGGTTACTAGGTAAAAAAGCTAGTAACGGTTAATAAGCAACCTAGTATATTTCACTACCTTTGGCTAATAACAGGCACTAACTCTCACAAGATCTAGTAACCAGTGTTGGCGGTAACGCGTTACAAATAACGGCGTTACCTGTAACGTTTAACCTTTCTCGGTAATGTAGTAACGTACTCGTTACTTTTTCAAAACGGTAACGGGTAACGTGCTTACGTTTCTTATTTCAAGTAACGTGTAACGTAGTCGCGTTACTCTTTACCTTCTTAATACTTCAAAAAATTACTCCTCAACGTTTTTTGTTTGCGTTTTAGCCCGCCAGGTTATGAGCTTTCGTTTTTGCAGTTTTCAATGCGTTCTTTTTTTTTTTCTTGGTTTTTAGGTGACACCATAAGAAATTTAAAGCAACTATGTTAGTTTCTGCAAAGAAACATAATGTTTCTTGAAATATGGTGCTTATGCATACCTGTTGCACATGCTTGTGCAGCATGATCAGCCGAAAAGAAGCCAAGCTAGACTGCGTAAAAAAGCTCGCCACGCTTTTCCGGGCTTGCTGCACGGGAAAAGTGTAGTTCATCCCCCTTAAATGCGGAGCTGAGTACATAGTACAAACCGGCCGATGTATAAATGACCGCTTACGTGAGCGCGAAAATAAGCCACTTCAAGAACTGATAACCCCATTCATCAGATCGCGGCTGAGGCGAACGGATGCATTGAATGCGCGCCTGACTTGGCGGGAACAAAGACAAAGGGGGACACCGCAATCGCTACGGACGTTATATCATCGAATCCTTCCTCATCCAGAACGCAAAAAAAAAAAAAAAACAATGTTTCATCGGCCTCAGTAACCTTATCAAGACGGGAAATATAATTCATCAGGCCGGAACTTGAAAAATATCGCAACTCCCCGGAAAAAAGAACACACCATCACTGTTTTTGCCCGTGCCTCGTGGTTTTTCCTCCCCCTTTCCATCCCCCAGTTTTTCTTCCCCTTATCCCCCTATCTTAGTTGGGATCTCCTTCATGTTGCAATTTTCCTGCCCAAAATAAACATTGTCGCTAAATGAAAGTGCCTGGTTTATGTTAAACTCACTGGCGTTTACCAGTCCCAAACACTCGAGAGTTCATGGCCACAGAAATCTTTTCACGGTAATATCAGAGAATTAAATCTAAACTTGTATGCATGTGAAAATTAAAAAGAAAATGTTAAAGAAACATAGAAAAAATGCTCTTTCAAGCAACGGTCTCTTCAGGAAAGTGGTGGAATTTCTTTTGTTGTGAGCTGAATTTCTTTATTTTTTTTTTTCTACATTTTGTTCTTTGCTATTTACCAAAGACTCGATAGGTTTCGAAAATAAAGACGAGGCACTCCCGATTGGGTCGATTGGAGGCTGTGCTCGGCAACTACGACGAATACCACGGGGAAGACAAGGCGCCCGCCTTTCCTTCCGTACCGTCATCAGCGTCTTCACAGCGCAGCTTATCTGTGTGTCCGCGTCGTCGAACACGCGGCGACGAGGACGCACAGATTGTGGAAAGTTCGTTTCGCGGTTAACTTCTTTTATGGGTTGTCTTTAGGGTTCCGTACTTTCGGATAAATCCTATCAACTCCGAAGAACACTTGCCGGGGAAACGTTAGACAATACGATTTATCCGAAAAGTTCCGAATTTCGAGGTCACAGCCAAAAACAAATCCAATAAAATATAGTGATTCATTAATAAAAGTTATCAGAGCGCAGTGTTCGTAGTCCTGAAAGAAGGCCAATTCACTTTTTTATAGTGTATTTGCACTTCATGGAGGGTGGAAGGTTTTGTTTTTGTAAGAGTGCAAGTTGTGTACCTGTACATTTTATGGAAAGGGGAGGGCAGCTGTAGGTCGTTTTTTGTCCACAATTTTGGCTAAATCAAAGTACCGACATTTTATAAAGTAACATTGCTTTCAAGATTTGTCTTTGGACTGTTTTTACTGCCCATCGGGAGTTCGGCATTCTGAAAATGTCAAATGCATCTGCAGAAAAACATTTCTGTTCCGTGGTGATTTTGTCCGGGCATTTGTCCGGGCATTATTTACTTTTATCTTGAAAAAAAAAGAAGAAAAATAAATTAAGGACGTAGTAAAATTGAACTACGAAATACTGAGAAATGGGAATCTAAAAAAAAAAAAATGAACTCAAATGAGCCCGGAATTCCAAGGCAAAACTAAACTCTGAAAAACAGGCTTTGAATTTCAGAAAACGAACACTCCGTGAACGCAAAATCCTAATTATATTTCGCTCTCCAGAAGCGTTCTGAAGAGAGAGAGAATAAACTTTATAAAAGCCTAATAAGATCCAGAACGCAATTGGGTTCCTTCTCCTACGGCCGGCGTGGTGCCTCCCCTGCAGAGTGGCCGGACGGACTGGGCCGGGCGGCGACTTGCTCGGCTCTTGTGACCGCAGCGAGTTGGATATCGCAGTCGGAGCTGAGCAGCAGGGTCGTCCTCTGAGTGTCTCCTTGTGTCAAGTGTCGTGTGAGGGAAGAGGGTGGGAGATCGGCCGGGCAGGACCAGAATATATGTTCGATCGTGGCCTTGTTGTGTTCGTCGGCGTCTTTTGCTGGATCGTAGCACTTGGTGCATCGGGCCTTGTATAGGTCCGGGAGGTAGTGTCTGAGTGTCGCGGGGTTAGGAAGGGTATTCGTCTGAAGTTGGCGCCTTAATACTTGTTGGCGTCTGTTGAGTGACTTATGTAGTGGTGGGAGCGTTCCGGAACAAAAAAATATGCCGATGTTGCGTTTGCGGGAGGCTGATGAAATAAATCTTTACAAGTCTAGCTATAATATCCGACAGAATAAGAAAGGCAGGGCGTGCCTTTTGAAAGACCCGCCCTACAGCATCCGCCTCATGCTCTCCGCCCTGCGGTAGGGCTAGCGCGAGTTCAAGGTGCACGAACCGCCGAAGCGTTGACGAAGGTTGGAAACTCGGGCTGAAGCCGGGACAAATAAAGCCACTTCCTTCCCTTCTCACCTTGTCAGTTACTCGCAGCCTTTATTATAATATTTAATTAGGATTAATAGGCATACGTTTGATTTCTAAAGACGCTGAGCAATCGCACATTGGTGGTATTATTGGCTTAGAGAGTAATGTGTTTTTCTTTTTCATTTTGGTGGATGTTAACCAGGACACCCTCGTATGCGCGTGTTTGCTCGTCGCAATAATATATTTCCATTTTAGGGGCGAAGCTCCTTAGGGGCTGGCCATGTCCGTCCGCCGTCCGTTGTCCGCCGTGGGCCGGCGTCGGGTGTAGGGCAAAAAAAAAATTGGAAAAAAAAAGATAAAAAAAATTATGAAAAAAGAAAAAGAAAAAAAAGAAAAGAAGAAAACCACACATTCTCCTATTGACATGAATGAAAAGGCTCAAAGAAAAAGAAGAAAAAAAAGAGTAGGGGCTTCTGAGATGCCATCCCATCTGTCTGCTTAAAAAAGAGAAAGAAGAAAACCACACATTCTCCTACTGACATGAATGAAAAGGCCCAAAGAAAAAGAAGAAAAAAAAAGAGTAGGGGCTTCTGAGATGCCATCCCATCTGTCTGCTTAAAAAAAGAGAAAGAAGAAAACCACACATTCTCCTACTGACATGAATGAAAAGGCTCAAAGAAAAAGAAGAAAAAAAAGAGTAGGGGGTTCTGAGATGCCATCCCATCTGTCTGCTTAAAAAAGAGAAAGAAGAAAACCACACATTCTCCTACTGACATGAATGAAAAGGCTCAAAGAAAAAGAAGAAAAAAAAGAGTAGGGGCTTCTGAGATGCCATCCCATCTGTCTGCTTAAAAAAGAGAAAGAAGAAAACCACACATTCTCCTACTGACATGAATGAAAAGGCTCAAAGAAAAAGAAGAAAAAAAAGAGTAGGGGCTTCTGAGATGCCATCCCATCTGTCTGCTTAAAAAAGAGAAAGAAGAAAACCACACATTCTCCTACTGACATGAATGAAAAGGCTCAAAGAAAAAGAAGAAAAAAAAGAGTAGGGGGTTCTGAGATGCCATCCCATCTGTCTGCTTAAAAAAGAGAAAGAAGAAAACCACACATTCTCCTACTGACATGAATGAAAAGGCTCAAAGAAAAAGAAGAAAAAAAAGAGTAGGGGCTTCTGAGATGCCATCCCATCTGTCTGCTTAAAAAAGAGAAAGAAGAAAACCACACATTCTCCTACTGACATGAATGAAAAGGCTCAAAGAAAAAGAAGAAAAAAAAGAGTAGGGGCTTCTGAGATGCCATCCCATCTGTCTGCTTAAAAAAGAGAAAGAAGAAAACCACACATTCTCCTACTGACATGAATGAAAAGGCTCAAAGAAAAAGAAGAAAAAAAAGAGTAGGGGCTTCTGAGATGCCATCCCATCTGTCTGCTTAAAAAAAGAGAAAGAAGAAAACCACACATTCTCCTACTGACATGAATGAAAAGGCTCAAAGAAAAAGAAGAAAAAAAAGAGTAGGGGCTTCTGAGATGCCATCCCATCTGTCTGCTTAAAAAAGAGAAAGAAGAAAACCACACATTCTCCTACTGACATGAATGAAAAGGCTCAAAGAAAAAGAAGAAAAAAAAGAGTAGGGGCTTCTGAGATGCCATCCCATCTGTCTGCTTAAAAAAGAGAAAGAAGAAAACCACACATTCTCCTACTGACATGAATGAAAAGGCTCAAAGAAAAAGAAGAAAAAAAAGAGTAGGGGCTTCTGAGATGCCATCCCATCTGTCTGCTTAAAAAAGAGAAAGAAGAAAACCACACATTCTCCTACTGACATGAATGAAAAGGCTCAAAGAAAAAGAAGAAAAAAAAGAGTAGGGGTTCTGAGATGCCATCCCATCTGTCTGCTTAAAAAAAGAGAAAGAAGAAAACCACACATTCTCCTACTGACATGAATGAAAAGGCTCAAAGAAAAAGAAGAAAAAAAAGAGTAGGGGCTTCTGAGATGCCATCCCATCTGTCTGCTTAAAAAAGAGAAAGAAGAAAACCACACATTCTCCTACTGACATGAATGAAAGGCTCAAAGAAAAAGAAGAAAAAAAGAGTAGGGGGTTCTGATGATGCCATCCCATCTGTCTGCTTAAAAAAGAGAAAGAAGAAAACCACACATTCTCCTACTGACATGAATGAAAAGGCTCGGCATGCTGCGGCTCGGCGTCTACGCAGACAAGCACCACCAGAGCTTCGCCCCAAGCAACATCATTCACCACGTGGAGATGCGGTCAATTTTTAACAAAGGTACGAACACATTTATTCTCTTGATCGGTGGTCATCGTCGCGAAAGGTAAGCACACATATTTACTGTTGTCTTGATCGGTGGGTATTATTTCGCGTGGACGACCATCGCCGCCCCCAGGAGCCGGAGAAAACTAGACTCGCGCGACGGGAACGCCACCCGGGAGAGCGGAAGGCAAGAAAACTAGGCACGCAAGCGCTTGGAACGACGACAAAAAGAGGACGGTGCGAGGGTAGACATGCCGACGTGGGTCGCACGAGTCTACTGACCTTGAAAATGGTGCCTATTGATAACTAATCTACTGAATAGACCTACTGCTAATAGACCCTTTCCGAAATTCAGTCTGGCCACTTTGATCACTAGCATCATCTGTAAAACGGCTACTGTGCCATACCAATGGCGGCCTTCTAGTGACTGATAAAGGAAGACGTTGAAGATGCTCCTAAGCGGATGATGCGAGGCCTATATATTCGGGGGGTCAGCACGACGCGACGTAGGAATGAAACACAAGAGCTACGTAAGCGTTTACTTCTAATAACTCAGATTCAGTCAATCTCTGGGCGGCACACAATTGGCTTTAAAGCCCTTTGGTGTATAGAATTTTCTCGAGGCATCTGAGTGGGTTGGAGCTTTGTTCTGAATGCAGGTTCTTGGTCACCATCGAACTGAAAGTGATCGAGAAAGAACTCGCACTGAACAATTCCTCGCGTGACGTTGACTAGCGAAAGTGACGGTGCCGATACAAGTTCATATCCGCCATTGATATGGCAAAACCTAAACTGCTTTACGAACCACCAGATGGCACTGAATTTCGGAAAGGGTCTATTACCGTAATTACCCAAGCATCAGGAAGAGTGCGGGGAATGGTGTTCCACCCGCCGCACGTGCCGGTTTCTGCAGCAGTAACCGTTCCGAAGAAAAAGCCTAAATCAAATTGCATCATGCACGCGCGTTCGTCAACGCTTTATTTTGGTTATTTACTTCGAATCTTTTATACGGGGAAGGCGTGCGGTGCCGGCGTCTGCAGCAGTAACTGTTCTAAAGCAAAAGTCTAAAACAAACGGCATCTTGCACACGCGTTCGTCAACGCTTCATTTTGGATATTCGAATCTTTTATACGGGAAGGCTTGCGCATGCAGCGGTGCGAGTGTAGAGTTTTTGTTGACGCACATGAAAGAAAACAATGAGAGGCGCTATCAAGCGGCTCCGATGCAGCGTCAGACTTGGATACTGCGCACGGAGGCGCACAGCTTGGCACGCGTCGGCGCCAGTGCGTCTGCCGCGGCTATGACGTCACTCCTCTGGAATGCGTAGACCGGCGAGGCGCGCGCGGCGGAGGGCGCGGCGGCGGCGGCTCCGGCGCGCCAGCTGTGCGCTGTGCAACGTCACTGCCCCTCGCACATGCGCAGCACTGCTCTCTGGGAGCCACGCGAAACTGCTGAAGAAACTGCTTGGAGACACCAAGAGGCAAAGCCTCGACGAGCCTGACACTGCGGCGTCGGTCGCCGGATGCCAGTCGCCCAGGGCCCACGCTGCTTAAAAAATTTGTGTGTGTGTGTGTTTTTTTAGAAACAGCAAGTCGCCCGCTGTCGTTTTTATGTCCTTTTTTGTTTCAATCGTCTTTCGTCCGGACTTCACCGTCTTTCTCCTCTTCAACTCAGTCGTTCGAGCGGGACGCCTTTTTCGGAGGTTGATACGGGGCAGTGACCTCACTGTCGGAAACGCAAAAAGAAACATATATATATATATATATTTTTTTTTTTTTTTGCGTTTTGCGGAGTGTTTGTTGCGGGTATTTTGTGTCCAGTGTTGGGGCGGAGGGAAGCGGCGGTTGCGGTGTGAGTGCCATGCGCTGAAGAAGAGGCCAGATTATTGTATTTTCGGAGGAGGTCGGTGTTGGTAGTGAGGTGGTGGTCCGACAGGGGCTGTCGGGTACCGGCGCAGGGCTGCGTGGGTTGTCTTGAATACCGGTGGTGGCGATGTCTTGCCTTGTCAAAGTCGGGAAAGGAGCGGCAGTTGCTGCTGCAGGCGTCGTCATGGCCGGGGAGTAGAGGTCGGGTTTATCCGCGAAGACGACCCAGTAACGGCGGGGGGGCCCGCGTCCTCGCGGGCCCCGCCGAGGGCGAGGAAGGACACCGGTGACTGTCGACTTGTTTATTCCAAATCCCAGGGTCAACTGTTCTAAGTGATATTAGCACGAGCTGAGCAGGTGCCACTGCGAGTGGGGTACGCGCTTCCCTCGTTCAGAATTCGTGTCCGTACGACCACTGAGCTCAGAATACTACATTCTCCCTTAAAACTTTTTTCACACAAACATAATGAGAGAATAAAAAGCCAAACAAAGAATACAAAAGCACTCTGAAACATGCCACCCTATTCTCCCTTTCTTAATTTTTAAACATTTGCTAAAGGGAAAGGTAAGTACTACAAAAGCACGACTCTCGGGTTTCGTAATGAAGATCCCAAAATAAAAAGAAGAATCAAGGCCGGTGAAAAGTCGGTGTCATTTCGATAGGTTCACTCAAATTCGTAGCAAACGCCGACTCATGCATGTGAATGAAAGGTTCGTTGAGAATCTAAAGGCGTTATTCTTCTCAAAACTTTGATTGTTTTTTGATTGTCGAACGCAAAACACTTTTCAAAAACTAAGCCTATTCCTTGGACCACTCGTCTTCAACGCAAGGGTGCTAACTCTTCCGGATACGGCGGTGCCAAGGAACGTAGCTGCTCACCATCGAAATCGAAGCCCAACGCAAGTTGGCTTTGGCTGAAACCTCCTGGCGCGTGCGGGCGCGCTCTTTCTCTGAAGTCGAGTCGTGAAAGTCATATCAAATACTTTGTCATATGCAGCAGAATACCCAGGCTTTGCAGGGGAACCAGGCGCTGCAAGAACACCAGATGCAGCAGAAAACCGGGTCTCGCAGGAAAACCAGGCGCTGCACCCTTACATCTCGGCGAGGGGCCAATGAAGACGGGTGGCCAGTTTTTAAACAGTCATGTCGGGAGGCAGGAGCTTGCGGTTATCTTGGGCACTGACTTGGATCGGCGTCGGAGCATCACGACGATAAAAAAAAAAAAGAAACAGCTTCAGCGTAACTACGCTACACCTCCGGATTCTCCAGACCTCAGCCTGAACGTACAACACAAAAAACAAAACTCGATTTAAAGAAAGTCCACGTCATCGCAGGGCGGACGGGATGAAAACAAATTGCTGTCCCTGAAGACCAGCTAACTCTCTCGGGGCTTATTTCTTGCCTGGAGCAATTGATTCTGGAACGCGCTGCGTCCAAAACAACGAGTAAAGATTAAAAAAGCAAACAAAAAAACTGGGCTTTCGAAACGTTAGGCGTATAGGAGTTCTGAGACGCTCTGGTTCGGAGAAACGATCGTGTACTGCCTGGCTCGAAGCAGGCCTCACGAAAAGACACAGACAAAAAGAGAAAAACCAAACGCTAGCTCGACTGGCCCGAAATCGCCATAACGAAACGCCGCAAGGCTGCGCAGAAAAACAAAAACAAAACAAAAAAACTTCCAAGATGCGCCGGTTGTTGCCAACTATGCGACCGGGACGCAGAGCTTGTCTTGAAGCTGTCGTTTCCCTTTTTGAATCCCATCCTCGTCGCCATTTTGTAATATTTGGGAGGTGGCCGGTGTTGGTGAAATTGTTCGGAGGTCCGAGCCAGTTGCTCAAACTATTGGCGACGTGAGCGATCGAAAGTGTCGCTGTGGTCGGCCCACCACAATTGGCCGAATGCTGACTATGACGTCAGCAAAGGATGTCTCATCGACGGAAATAAGAGGAATGTAAGAACTTCAATTTTGACGGTGTTGGCAGTGCTGCTTTGAGGCCTCTACGATTTCAGGCTTCCAGAATGCTCATCACAAACACCGTCGATCTTGTTGTTCACAAGGTAATGACGTCACGAAAGGTAACGGAACAAGGGCGCCACCGAAACATCTCGCCGCTAATAGAGCGAGCTGTACTGCCCGGTCAAGTGTAGGGACCGCAGTGCCAACGCACTCACGTAGGATACGGTTCAAAACTCGTCTGGAATCGAGACCCTCAAGGAACACGTCGCACAGATGTTCGTCTAGCACAGTACCATATCCACAAAAGGAACCTTGATGTCTTAGAGCAGCCAGAAATCTGAAACTGTCTCCCCAGGCAGCTGAGTCCGAGCGCGCAGTTTCTTGCGCTCCAAGGCAACACATCCGAAAATTCAAAGTGTTTTTCGAGCGCGGCTAAAAACTCTTCAAACTCGTTCATATGCTCCGTGGCCGGCACGGTGTTCAACTGAAAGGCAGAGATGATGCGCTGCCCTTCTACTCCCAACATCGAAAAAAGGACATGTTTCTTCTGAGCCGGCGGAACGTCGTGGATACCGGTAGCGTGGAAGTACGAAAGAAAGGCCTCCTTCCACGCCTGCCAGGCCTGAACAGGTGTGCCGGGAACAGCCAAGTAGGCTTAGATGGGCATGTGCATTCTAATATCCCATCCTCGTCGCCATTTTGTATTTTGTAAGCCTTGCCTACGCTCGCCTTGGACCTCACTGTGAACAGGGACTATGAGATCGATGAGTTCTTACATGGAAGGTGCCGGCCGGTTCCGGGCCAGAACCTGCCGATGAGAGAGAGAGAATAAACATTTATTGTGGTCCTTGCTAGTCCAGGTCGTCATCTATAAATTCCCGGCTTTTTTTATATGCTTTACAAGCAAACTCCAGAGTAGAGTGTTGTGTGCGGGTGGGGGAGCGATCCATTCCTCCAGCTGCTCGGGTGAAGTATGAATGACAGGACAAACAACCGATCCCGACGGTGACGAGGGCAGATCTGAGGCGAGCGCCTCGAGCCGGTTTATTTATTATATTTTTGGTGACCGAATCATGTCTTGCCGCCACGCGGCCCGTGGTTTTGGACAACACGCGACACGTGCAATCGGCGCAATGTAGGTGGTGCCATCTCTGAATGGAAGACATCCCTAAACATAATCACTACACAGATTCACGAAACGATCTTACGCCAAAAATGTGCGTATGACAACAGCTCCGGAATCTCCTTTCTACTACGATCAAATCAACATGACCTACAACGTCGTTTAGTTACGTAGTTGGGACGACCAACGGACATTTATTTTTCTACGTGCTCTTCTTGCGGGTCCCGATTTCAAGCTGAAAGAAAAAAATTGACCGCATCTCCACGTGGTGAATGATGTTGCTTGGGGCGAAGCTCTGGTGGTGCTTGTCTGTGTAGACGCCGAGCCGCAGCATGCCGAGCCTTTTCATTCATGTCAGTAGGAGAATGTGTGGTTTTCTTCTTTTTCTTTTTTTAAGCAGACAGATGGGATGGCATCTCAGAACCCCCTACTCTTTTTTTTCTTCTTTTTCTTTGAGCCTTTTCAATCATGTCAGTAGGAGAATGTGTGGTTTTCTTCTTTTTCTTTTTTTTTTAAGCAGACAGATGGGATGGCATCTCGGAACCCCCTACTCTTTTTTTTCTTCTTTTTCTTTGAGCCTTTTCATTCATGTCAGTAGGAGAGTGTGTTGTTTTCTTCTCTTTCTTTTCTTTTTTTTCTTCTTTTTTCATTTTTTAAGCAGACAGATGGGATGGCATCTCAGAACCCCCTACTCTTTTTTTTCTTCTTTTTCTTTGAGCCTTTTCATTCATGTTAGTAGGAGAGTGTGTGGTTTTCTTCTTTTTCTTTTTTTTTCTTTTTCTTTTTTCATAATTTTTTTCATCTTTTTTTTTCCAATTTTTTATTTTTTTTGCCCTACACGAGCACGTGAGCATGGGCTCACGTGCTCGTGATCTCACGAGCAGAAGCACGAGCACCTGACGCCGGCCCACGGCGGACGGCGGACGGCGGACGGACATGGCTAGCCCCTAAGGAGCTTCGCCCCTAAAAAGAAGGAAGTACTCGAAACCGGCCACGACGAACATGAACGGTGGATCCACAAATACCCGGGAAAACGTCATTCGATCAAATGAGTGCCTCCCGACTCGGCGCAGCGTTGCTCCGACGGTCCTTGGCCAAGACTGTCTGCCCACGACCGGCTGGCTTGCTGAATGGAATATGCGCCCGCGCAACCCGTGTGAACCCTTCCCGTGTTATAGTTTGATCGCTGACCTCAATTTTAGGTTAAGAGGTAAATCTCTTCCCCTTGTCATCTCCTTGTTTTCCGAGGCAGCGGTGACGAACGCTGTCGTCAGAGAGGGGCTCTCATCGATTCTATCTCCTTGTTTTGTGTGATATGGAGCTCAAATAAACGCCGTATGGATTACCTTCACAACATGGTATGTACGTACACTTTGTTATTAGTATGCCATTTTTATTCTGACACGACTGTACCAACTGTACGTCACTGTCGAGCTATAGCAGTTTGGGGGAGCTACGCAACGCCGGTCCCACCTTTCTTTGCCGAGTGTCACGTCAGTATCGAGTGGTAATCGTAAAAGATCGGTCCCGAAGCACTTCGATCAAACGCGCGCGTCCGCTCCGAGTGTGCACAGGTATTCACGTGGCTCTTGTCGACACTCTCGTAGTTAAAACCTATAACGTCGGCTCGCTCCTGCATCTCCGAGGCCGCGAAAAACGCCGCGAAAAACGCCGCGGCGATATGTTTCCATGTATACGTCGCTTTGCAAACGACCGGCACGGGCTGTGTTTTATTAACTATGACAGCTGTGTTGACTTCGGAGGAACGAGCTGGGAGCACACTCCGGAGGAGTGCGCAAAGTGAAGGGGAAAAGATGTCAAGGTAACAAAATAGGTACAAATAGCTCTACTTTGACGAAAACCGGGCATGACGTCACAAACGTCAAACTTCTACTCTGCTCTTTTTGCTCTGCCCCGTATCGACCTCCGAAAAAGGCGTCCCCGTTTGAGCAAGTCGTTCGGGCATGCGGTGTGGACGGTGTGACTAGTTTGCCGTTTCGATCTACATGAACATCGTACCGGCGTGCGGTCGTGCATTAGTACTGCGTGACGCCCGTCGAAGACCCAGGCTAGCAGTCATACTACACTGGCTGAATGCCTCATCTACAGTGAGTAACAATGTCGCTATACTCTGGCAGACAACTCTCGCTGTCTACGCAGCTAACGACTGAGTACGGTGCGCGCTATTGTCACGGTATCACTGTGCGTGCTGGCTGATTGATTGCACAGGCGAGTGCTGTACTTTGGTACTGTTTCTAAACGCCTATAACCATGTAATTCTTATAAAACAGTGTTTGAGTTAAATATTCAAAATCACAAAACGAATTTCGCACGTAATCGTTTTGCTGTCCTCATTTCCGCAAACCTGATCTTTTCAATCCCGATGACGCCGTGTTCAACTCACTTTTTTTTTTTTACCCGGTTTTAACTTGTGTCGCTCGGTGGGACCTTTATTTCAAAATCATCACTGAACCAGAACCGAGCCGGAACAAAATTCAAAGCTACTGAAACTGAACCGCACCGGAATAATGACCGGTTCGACTCCCTGCTTTTAACCCAGCCGATTTTCTGGTGTTTGCGTGTAACACGAATAAAGAATTGGATTGAATATGTTGAAAAAAGTCGCAAGAATCTTACAGCAAACATAAAGGTTTACGCTTTAAGGCAGGTTCCAAAATATGGCGCTACAGTCCCTTGTGGTGGCGCCATATACCGATTGCACATTGTCAACGGATTTCTGTTCTTGCCGCAATGCATAAAGACTTGAGGCAGGTACACGCGACATCGCTTCTAACAGCGCACTAGCGGCGCTGTTATGAAAGTGTTGGAAGCGAAGAGCAAGATAGCTACTTGCGCCACGTACACCCGCCGCCAATATGAAGGTGAACACCTTACCTGGTTTCTTGCCTGTTTTACGGCTCCCTAAAGCTATATTAACTCTCAACGTCCCAAATGGTACGTGGCTTGGGGTCTAAACTTTGCGTTCTAGCCCTCTTCTGGAAGAGAGCTTGTTCCAAAACTTGCAGGAGCGTCAAAAACAAGAAGAGGGCCGTTCACCTTCATATCGCTCACGGGTGTACGAACTACACATTTTTAAGGCCTTATCAAACAAACAATACGTTAACCATATATCTATGGAGGGTATACGGCCCGTTTGCGAAGAAAATGGGTGTTTTTAATTTTTGGTGTCTGTTGCGACTCGCGAGCCCTTACGCTTGATCGCGCGATAAATGTCTGAAAGGTGCCACCAGGTGCCACAGAGCGCTTTGTGCGAGCACCCTTTGGCTTACTATAGTCCGTTGCAACCTAAGAAGGAAGGGCGAGGGTAAGACGGGCCGGGGAGGAGGAAGCAGACGGAATGCTAAAGAGAGAAGGAGGTTTCCCCCTCTCTTCTCCAGCGTTCCGTCTGCTTCCTCCTCCCTGGCCCATCTTACCCTCGCCCTTCGTTCTTAGGTTGCAACGGACTATAGATTGAGTGATTTGAGGAAGCTTTTGCATATTTTGCAGTCGTCTCCGCGTTTGATAACGTCAACTGCTTTACGCTGCTTTTTTTTTTTATGTCACACGGTCAGGAATTGTAGGAGTGGAATGGTGGAGTTCAGCCATTCCAGGAGTGGAAATGGGCCCAGTGTCTCCACTCTATAGGAGTTGAAAGGAATGGAATTGTAAGAAACTCTAATTCCCTGGAATGGATTTAGAATGGGATTGGGGTGCCCATTCCGCAACACTGCATGGTTCAGAGCCTGTCTAGCGCACGGTCGGGGGGACCGGTGTTCCGGGTGGGTAGCGCACACCAACTCGGTAGCACGTGGAGCGAAAGCTCGTGCTGCAGAACTCGGGGATCCCGGGTTCAAACCCCACCCCTGCCCGTTTCGATCTGGATGACCATCCTCGTTCGGTCGTGTATCACTATTGCGTGGTGCACCTTAAAAGCCTCAGTCTATAGTGGTTGTACTGCACTGGCTAAATTCCTCATCTACAGCTCGGAGACAAGTTGCCCGTTGAGGCAGACAACGTTCTAGACTGTATAAACATGCATACACCGATTTGTTTTTTAGCGCACGGTCCGCACGGCGTTAGCAAGCTGCAGTAGCAGTAGCAAGTAGCACGGTTCATCGATCTCATATTTGCTTGGATCGTAAGAGCGCGTTTCTCAGGCACGGAAACGCAAGGGTGTTTTAGAGCGCAGCTCTTAGGGGCCCGTTTCCGGCTTGAGTGGCGTCGCCGTCGGCGTCGGCGTAACCGCGCGGTGCATTATGGGACGCGTGACGTCACTGATGACGTCACTGATGATGTCATCGGCATCCGCATCGTCATCGTCATCATCACTGATGACGTCATCAGTGACGTCACTGATGACGTCATCGGCATCCGCATTGTCATCGTCATCATCACCGATGACGTCATCAGTGACGTCACTGATGACGTCATCATCATCCGCATCGTCATCGTCATCATCACTGATGACGTCATCAGTGACGTCACTGATGACGTCATCGGCATCCGCATTGTCATCAGTGACGTCACTGATGACGTCATCGGCATCCGCATCGTCATCGTCACTGATGACGTCATCGGCATCGTCACGTGACCCCAGGTCACGTGACCCCCCCCCCCCCCCGAGGTCACGTGACCCTGAGGTCACGTGACCTCGGGGGGACCTCGGGGTCATGTGACCCCGAGGTCCCCCCCTCGGTTGGTCATGTGACCCTGAGGTCACATGACCAACCCCCCAGTACCCCCAAGGTCACGTGACCCCCCCCCCCCCGAGGTCACATGACCAACCCCCCAGCACCCTTCTCTCCTCCTCCTCAAGAGCTGCGCTCTAATTCGGCATTACAGGGAGGTGTAAACGGCTTTCATTTTTTAAGCGACATTTTGCGGAGGTTTTGACCTTGGGCTCTAAACTCGTCAAACACAAAGTTGGGGCCCAAGTTAACAGAGCGCACAAAAAAGCGCGAAGTCATCGTCAGGATAGTCCATATCCTGACGATGACTTCGCGCTTTTTTCGCCGGTGTCCAATCGGCGCGCTCCGCGAACTTTGTGCTCCAACTTTGTGCTTGACGAGTTTAGGGCCCCTTGTCTCCAGTCGTCACCACTATGGAGAAACCCTTCTCTCCGCTTTTGGCGCGAAGGGCAGGGAAGCGGGTTTTTCCATCGGCCACCCCGGCATCCCGCCAGTAACGGCGCTACGAAAGGAGCCTTCCGTGTCGTCTGCTTGAAAACTTGTTTTCCAACATTACTCCCGTTATGCGAAATCCCACTTTGGCAGTATCCAGTTGCTACGCGTAATGTTGGATGGTTTTAGAAACTTCTATCGCGCTTACCCACTTCACGCATCACTGGTTACAGTCGTCCGTGGCATCCACGGCGCCAACCACGACGGCTATTAGATTTATAGCGTCTTCGATCAACTCGCACCGGAATGGCCCCGACAATTAGACAGTGCTCCTCGGTCGTGCAGCGCGAAGTCGGTGCAACATCGAGGACGAACTGCGTCGCGCCGGTGCACCGCGATATGCCCTGCAACTTCTATCGGACACCTGTTTTTTTGCGTCTTTCTATTTTCAAAGATTTCGAGCGTGCGGGTGATGTTTTGAACGTAGATCGAGCAGCAGAAAGAATAAAGCAATGCGTATTTATTACAGCGCCCGTTTTGCGGCTCGTTTTGGACCGCCCTCTTACCGAGTAAGATCGAGAACATTTTGAAACATTGCCTGTTTGTGCTCGGCGTGGATGAGCTCCTCGTTTCTCTACCACGCTCTTCCACGTGATAGGTCATGTCACGCTCTTTTCCGACGCCGTCGACAATTTACACGCGGTCGCCATGGCCCGTTTTCACTTGGCGTCTAGAGGCAGGCATTCTGAGATCTCTGTGGATGCAGCCCCCACTATAAACTTGCGGAGAATGGCGACCTTGGTTTTCGGTGTCGAAGTTTGTCAGTGCGGCTAATGCTTGGAGGTCTGAGAGAAATTCACGCAGGGATTCTCCTCGTTATTTCCTCATCTGAAATCGAAGTTGTTGCAGGGCCTCGTTGATGGGCAGTGAAAGGTTTGCCTCGAGGACTCTGACGGTCTCGCTGTACGCGTCGGGGGACGCTTGTCGAACTAGCTGACCATCTCCCGCCGCTGACGCCGCTTGCGCCGGTCGGACGAAAGTCGGTAGAAGAGTCATGGACGAGCGCTGGCCTTCGACTCCCAAGCTGTTGAGGAGCTTGGACTGCCGTCGTTCGGTGAAAAATTCTTGGGCGCGCCTATTCGGAGACCAAGTCGTCTGCTTCTTGCGCAAGAGTTGCGGTGACTTCAGAACGACGCCGAGCTCTGACTAGCTTTGATTGAAAGTATAGTGGGTAGACCTCGATGCTAGGTGCCTCGAGGTCCATCCCCCAATTGTTTTTTCTAGAGCTCAGCTCTTAGGCGCCCGTTTCCGGCTTGAGCGGCGTCGCCGTCGCCGTCGGCGTAACCGCGCGGTGCATGACGGGTAATTTTCCCCGCTAAATCTAGCGGAAAATTTTCCCCGCTAAATATAGCGGAGAATTTTCCCCGCTAAATTTAGCGGAAAATTTTCCCCGCTAAATCTAGCGGAAAATTTTCCCCGCTAAATTAGCGGAAAAATTTTCCCCGCTAAATTTAGCGGAAAATTTCCCCGCTAAATCTAGCGGAAAATTTTCCCCGCTAAATCTAGCGGAAAATTTTCCCCGCTAGATTTAGCGGAAAATTTTCTCCGCCCCCACTCCTCAGGTCACGTGACCCCCCCCCCCCCCCCCCCCCCCGTGCCTTCCCCTCCTCCTCAAGAGCTGCGCTCTGATTCGGCGTTACAGGGAGTTGTAAACGGCTTTCATTTTTTTCAATCAGACATCATCGCCACCCCTGTGCAAGAAGCAGACGAATTCGCGCTCCCCGTAGCCAATATGTATCGCTCGAACATTCGTAGCCACGATTTCGATGGTCTCTGTGGCGCCGGCTTTGTCCAGGAAGTTCGGTGGTGGTCTGTCACAGTTAGTCACGCTTGCGGTTAAGATGGTGGTTAAGTTGTCCAGAAAGGCGTTCTAGACCCCAATGGCGACTTTTTTTTTTTTACTGGGGAAGAGGGCAGACACCCGTTTGGTTTAGGAAGCAAGTCCGTATACTTCATTTCAACTTAAGACGCAGCATACGGCGTCCGAGCTGACGGGACCACTAAGTCAGCGTGAAAAGCGCAGCGTCATGGTGTTCGTCATGTTTCTGTGCGTGATCTATCATCGCTGAACCGAGCAAAGGAAGGGCCTAGTGACTTGCGCTTTTGACGCGGGTCGAAGCGTCGGCTGCGTTTGGACTTGAATTTGGAGAGCAAGTCGTCTGTTTTTTTTTTTTGTTTTTTTTTTTTTTTGCAGGAGCTTCGGTGACGTCTGAAAGACGCCGAGCTCTGATCGGCTCTGACTGCAAGATAGGGGGTAGACCTCAAAGCGAGCCGCCTTACGGTCTTCCCACTGTCCTTCATTCAGAACCAATCAGAGCGCGGCATTCTGATAACCCCTGCCAAAGAAGCACATGAACTTGCGCTCCGCAGTGAAATGAAGTTTAGTTCTTGATAAAGTGGCCGTTATCTTCGTCCTTGACGTCAGATCCGCCCGTAATATTAAGCGTGTCCGTGAGGTTACACCTTTCTAAAGCCGAGGTCACACAGCTTACATATCAGCTTCGTTCGATTTACCTGCACCTCTTGCACCGGTGCGGAAATGTGCAGGGCAGTGTACTTCCGGTATGTGTATTGAGATACGACAGGAAGTTCACCGCCCTACACTTTTTCCCACCAGGGCAGGAGGTGCAGGTAAAATCGAACGAAGCTACTATACAAACGACAGTCTGCGTATTACTGGGTGATTCAAGGAGCAGCCAGCCTCTTTAAATCTACCGCAAAATTCGGTTTCTTAACCTATCGCGCTACGACTTTGTGCAGCGTTGCCCACAGATGGTGCTTTTTTTTTGTAAAATTTGCAAAGAGCAAACTTAGCTAAGAAAAAAGTAAAGGAGGAAAAAGGCTTAGCTCCAATGGAAACTCAGCGAAGCCACCGGTCTTCAAACAATACGGCGCCGCTTCGCACGGGAGACAAGAGATGGCGCAAGCGGTCGCGATGCCAACTGCCGCCAACGAACTAGCATACGTCGCCGAGAGCCGGCGTCTTTCGCAGACAATCGTTTCGACTCAAAAGCGGCGCGAGCTTTCCTGATATCAGTTGCCAATGCATTATTTTATCATCCCCATTAAGAGAACATATTGAATGGACAGATAATCGGTTAAAAAAATGGTTTGTCGGGATATTTTGACTGTTTTTGTTTCGGGGTACTGATGTCGTCTGCTTTGCAGTTCCTCTTTACTGCCGCGTCTGTTTCGTTTCTGCGACTGTCGCCGCCTGCGGAACGCGCGCCGCTTTTAAGTCGAAACAATCGTCTGCTAAAGACGCCGGATCTCGGCGACGTATGCTCGTTCGTTGGCGGCAGTTGGCATCGCGACCGCTTGCACCATCTCTTGACTGCCGTGCGAAGCGGCGCCGTATTGTTTGAAGACCGGTGGCTTCGCCGAGTTTCCATTGTAGCTAAGCCTTTTTCTTTCTTTACTCTAATTTCCTCAGTAAGTCCACTCTTTGCAAATTTGACAAAAAAATGCACCATCTGTGGGCAACGCTGCACAAAATCGTAGCGCGATGTTAAGAAACCGAATTTTGAGGTCGATTTAAAAAGCCTGGCCGCTCCTTAAAGGGGCTCTGCAACGATATTCGATTGGAGTGTTTTTCACTTTACACGAGCTTACTGACACTAGTGGGACTCAAGGTTACTCGCACGCAACGCCACTGGCCAAGAAACGCCTTTGTTGCAGTGTAATTTCAGAGACAAAAGCGATCATTTTCATTCAATCTCTCCTTTGCAAAATTTGATGACGTAACGTGAGGATCGCAGTACACCCATATGACGATATTTGAATGCTGTTCGTAGATTGGACCCGAGCATTGCGTGGGCACTCGATTTGGGCTCGTGATAATTACTAGCTCGAGAAGCATTCGGGTAGTGGCCCGTGTCCAATCGCTGCAACGACGACAATAGCCGAGCCATAACAATGTCTGGAACTCAGCGCGTGTTCTGTGCTTTGCCAACCCGAGCGCGTGGCTATGATCAACATTGGCGGCATATAATCGGCTCCAGATCACGTGGCCGCTTGTTCTGGCTGCGAGTTGAGGGGGTGAACGCTGCTCGTTTTTCTTTAATTTTTTTCTTGGACTTCTATTGCGGGGGGTGAAAAACGAACGCGTGTTTCATAGGTCATTAACGTCAGGGATCCGTTTTAAGCGGTATTTGCGCAAAGTACAAAAATTGTTGCATCGCCCCTTTAATGTGTGAACAGGCCTTCAATCACCCAGTAGATTCGAACCCGAGTCACCGCGAGATCCGTGTTTCGAGCACCGCATGGCAATGAGTTCAAGGAGAAACTTGGCACGCGGCATTCGAATCAGGGATATTGCTGAGACTCGTGTTCGCAGACTGTCTTTTGTATAATGTGTCAGCAGCGTGACCTCGGCCTGAGAAAACCCTCCCCCATAACTCTGCCCCTGGCGTCGTCGTCGGAAGAAAGCGCGTTCAGGTGAACTATGTCAATTTGTTTCCAAACCATCTTCGTCACCTCCTTATTTACATGTTGAGAGCTAGTTATAAAAACTCGATGCCCCGAGGTAAAGCAGAAAAGAACGCGTGGTTAGACTCCAAGTCAACGGGGGGCTACGGCATCAAAGTCCAAGCAGGAGGCTACGCTCTCTTGAGCATATGAAACACACAAAAAAGGCGATACAAATCGAAACTAAAGGCAGCTTTTATTGGGTGCCGCCAGGCCGAGGGCAAATTCCGTGCTCCACATAGGGAACGACGAAGTTCGTGACGTAGGAAGAGACCTGGGTGAAGACTTGCGGCAGGTGCCTGCCAGAGCACACGTGGGGCTCTCCGGAGACAATGCCCAGCTGCGTCCAGCGCCCGTTCACCTTCTGCACTGCGGGGCTGCCACTGTCGCCCTGAAACGGAAGCAGCATTCCGCGTTCTCTTACACATTCTGGATGCAAAGCGAAACGAATTTATGGCGCGTCTCTCGTCATAGGCTTATTCAACGTGCGTATACACGCGAGTTTTACTTTACAATGGGACTGCGAGAGACAAGTCACTGCAAACATCAGACGTAACAGAACCTCGAGACTGCAGGCAAGCAAAAGACGACACACAAGTGGTATCGGGGTTGTGTTATCTCTAATCTTCACCCACTCGTTTGCTCTCTCACTTTCTTCTCAACAAACATCGTTGCTTTCCTTCGTTTGCCCACCACATAAAATACACGGGACGTCGAAATTACGTCTCTCGCGCATATATGGGCGAACAATTATATTTTGAAAGCAAATCCTGAGGGGGGCTCAGATACCGCAAAAGCCGAAACGAGAAAGTAACATAATGCCTATCAGTCCTGTAATTAAACGACACTACCCTCGCGCGCCGAGATAGCCCATCTTCAAGTATTAGACGGAGCAACATTAAAAAGATGACCTGCTAGCGCTGCTTGCGAATGAAGAATTAAGGTCAAATATTAGACTTAAATAGAGCAATTATCTTATTAACGTTTTAGTCGCGTAGTCGAAGAGCTTCAGTCGATCAATTATTCGGCCAAATATGGAGGCTGTAAAAGTTGTTAAAGCATTGCCGAATTGAAAATGTAATGTTACATATCCGGGGAACACCACTGTCGGGATTTGGATAGCCTTTTAGCTATGCGGGAGCAATACGCTTTAATAGAGCCTTTTATTTCATCCCGTTGCTTTGTATGGTGCACATTTAAATGTCACGAACTTACGGCGGCAGAAACAGAAGAGAAGGAAAAAAACTGTACGCACATTTATTTTTCTGACGTCGAGTTAGCACCTACTAAGCAAGTATTTAAACACGAAGCGATTGAGAAGTTAGGAATATGCCTATTATACAAACAAATAATTTACTCGATTCAAATATAAGGATCTTAGCATCATTCACCTCTGATGAGGTGAATGATGCTAAGATAAAAAGCCACAAAGATAATTCCCATGCAAACCTCGTGTTAGGGTCTACGTAACAATCTTTTAATAAATTGGTCTTCAAGTAATCCACTATTCACATTATAGATACGATAATCGATAAACTTGACAGCCCTACTTTCAGCGTTAATCAGAGGCGGACTTCGCGGTTTGCCGTACTAGACAGTCTTTAAAAAAAGAGTTAAAAAGACTGAATGCAAACTAAGATGCTTATACCGACCGATGCTCTGCAGTAATGGTAACATCCAACTTACCCCAGAGACGGATCCATGATCATGGGAGGCACAAAATACACTTTCGTTGATTTGGTCGTACAAATCCTCGAGGCACTCCTCGTTGGAGATTGCCTTAATCATGAGCTGATGCAGTTCATTGGGGGCATCCGCAACACCGTCTAAAATGTAAAAAAGCATTCTCTTGATGGACAGTGTTAGCTTAATTATTGTGGAATGATATTCAAGAAACAGGACAATTTCGTTGAGGATTAGTTAAAAGACTTATATTGTTAACGCAGTGTAAGGATCGATTATTTAATGCATACCTTTTGTTTACACTATTAAATAATTCCACTCACTCCTCTAAGACACCTTGTAAACAATTTTGTTCTTACTATGGACTGCTTAGCTCAGTGTTCTGCATCAATGTGTGGCTCAGATCGGCTAAAGGTATGCATATACTTGAAGAACGCTTGATCAGGCGACAGGAACGGTCGAGGAAATTTAAACGCTCTGGAGAACCTCTGAGGGTACTCTGGGGAACACATTAGACTCCAGGAACCTAGTTTGAGAAGGGAGCGTGCAAGAGTCAAAGGTTTTTGTCATGTAAAAGCAGGGGAAATATGACAAGAAGAACCTGGTGTCTAATTCTTGTTCCAGCGCCATGGGAAAGCTATTCTTACCAAGGGAACAGAAAGCGTTGCAGGTCATGATGGCCTTCTGGAGTCAAACACCACTACAGCCCATATATTAATTTCCAAAATGAGATAAATTGTTCTGGGTCCCCAACCTGTTGTTTAAAGGGCCCATGAAACAAATTTCCGGCTGGAATAAATCAATTTATATTGGGATTTTACTAATACCACATCGTTCAGTGGGCCAAAAGAAAAAAAAAAGTAGAAAGTCAAAAGCCTGATTTTCGTTACGAACATTTGAAAATATAGCGGACTATTTTGTACCTTCTTTCCTTCGAAAGCTCTCCGCCTTTTCACTATGATACAACCGCAGCGCGTCAGCGGTGCCAACCTGACGTCAGCCAAGCCCAGCTCACGCATTGGACACGAGAAGTGCGTCACTCGGACGTATGCACTCGTCAACAATCAATCCGTCGACGAATATTTGGATTCGCGTTGGTGGCCAACGAGTGCCCTGATGGGACTTATCGTCACTGGCGAATGACAAGTTCTATGGTGTGCATAAAAAGCACGGTGGAAGCTAGGAGTCATCGCACCGGTGCCGCAGAATGTCACGACGACGGGATTTCAGAATTCGCATTTGAGTTGAGGATTAAAGCTAAGGAGGAAGAAGTAGGAAATTCGTGTCATGACCCCTTTAAAGTGCTTGGTGATTCTACGGCTTGATCGCTAATCGCTCGGTCTTGTATTTTCGAAGTGGGTAAGCGCCGACCAACTCAACTCGCCTGCAAGTAATTCGACATATTTCTTTTCATGCGACTGGACCTATAAAGACACACCTCGTGCATTTCTGTCCTTACCAATTTCAACCACGTCATACTCCTAGAGTATCCGCATGTGAATATTTCCAATTATTCCTACAACGGATCTCTCTAAAAAACGGCTGCGAAAAGTTATATGAAGATCACGCTACATGTCAAATACTCGCTGGACGCTGGAGTGACAGGTGACCAATCGAGTCACCAAATCACACGTCCGTTATTTTCAGTGATGTGCAAAATTTCACTAAATAGTTCCTGAGCGCTGTCATTTTGGTATAAACGTGGCAGAGCCGGCGATAATCTGGCGACGCTTGACCTGTTTGTTTTTTTTTGTTTTTTTTTCGCACGATGGGTTGATTTTTTTGTTTGTACACATTGGAATAGCCTTTATGCAACTAAGTTTCGCACAACAGAAAAATGTCAATAAAAACACGTTAAAATGTTTCATAGCCGCCATATTCTTTTCTTTGGGCGTTAACAATAGCCTTGCAGTATTATCTACACACAATATTATTGAGCGGATATTACGGCACAGATGGCTCAAAAGAAACATTACCGTGACTTTTTTTTGTTTCTTTAATAGCAGGTCGAGTGGTGGATGCTAATTTGAAGCAGGTTGAGGCTCTCATGCGTCATCCAATTGATCAGTAAACCAATATTTCGGGTTAAAGTACACAAACGCCCAGGCAAAACGATGTCCATTCTTTAATATCGAAATTATTATTGTGCGCGTGTTAGCGCGGAAGTAATGCTGCACGCAAGCTTTTTTTTTCCTTTTTTTAGTTTTTCGAAACGTTTTGACGCAATTTGACGCTGCCGGCGAGTTTACACGTTCAACGTTCTATGCTAATCTTTATTGACATTTACTTACCTTTTGTGAAACCCCAGCCAGTAACGTAGATCTCTGATCCCGATGTCACCTTCTGGCCGTTTTCTGGCAAGCAGACCGGGCGAATAGTTTCGGTGAAGTTTACCTTCTGGCGCAACTTGATGACCGCAATATCTGTTGTGCGACCCTGCGCCCAGGGAAGGCGAGCAGCGATTAGTGTTGGCCATTTCGTTCGATATTCATGGCTTCCGTCGTTGCTTCGCCCACTAATAATTTGATCGAACGGATAGCTGTCTCGCTCCGAAAGATACGCTCAGTGAACATCTGCCTTGCTTTTTCCGATCGAAAGCGTCGCTGTGGTCGGCTCACCACAATTGGCCGAATGCTGACTATGACATCAGCAAAGGATGTCTCATCGGCGGAAATAAGAGGGATGTAAGAACTTCAATTTTGACGGTTTTGGCAGTGTTGCTTTGAGATCGTTACGATTTCAGGCTTCCACCATGCCCATTACGAACACAATCGAACATGTTTTTCACAAGGTAATGACGTCACGAAAGGTAACCGAACGAGGGCGCCACCGAAACATCTTGCCGCTAATACTCTCTTTTCAACAGCAGTGGTCGGGTTGTATGTAGAAGGCTGAAGTGATCGAAATTTGAAAGCTGCACTCTACTAAATGCACGCGTGCTCACATGACAACCGGACACCAATCACTAAAATAAACGCTGGACGACAAAAGGACCACAAGCCCCCCCCCCCCCCCCCTTTTTTTTTGGACACTGACCTCTTGAGATATCAAGAACGGTGCCCTAGCATACGTTAAAATAAATAGCGGCTAGAACTATGAGCTGCTGCAAATAATGGCAATTCATTCAATCATTCAATTACATACGTTCTTTCGGCCTCCACCTTTATAAATGTCCTTCACTGGAGCTCACTGTTCGACCCTTCTTGTTTCCAACGATCGAAAGGTAGAGCAGGTTTATCTAAAGTTCAATGGCAGGGGGAGCGGTGTAATGTAACGTAATTACCTTTAAACGAACAAACACGCTTTTCAGCAGGCAACTTGCAGTACTTGGAAAGGCGCGAAACATCATGCATGGTTTCAACCATGTTCACCGATAGCTCTTACGCATTCTTCCATATCACGAGTAGCAGCTGATTAGTAGGCAGTGCGATCAAATGTACAGTTGCGAGGAGGAGAATAATAACTTCCCGCCTTTCCATCCGCGCGCGAGTACGCCAAATTCGAGGAAATCTCTTTGTGTATCTTGGATGTCGCTTTATTGCACGCAAAAAATATTTTCTCTCCCCCAAAATTAAAAACGAAAATAGCCGCTTCTTCAGTCTCCATTCCGTGAATTCCACAACGCAACAGAGCAGGAACATTTTTGGGGAACAAAACCTCTTGGTGCAAACAGCAACGACCGGTCATCAGTAGGTCCGCTCAGAGAGTCCACTCAAAAAGACCAGAAATTTAGCTTAAGCTGAATAATGTCAGAGATCCTTTTGTGAGTCAAGGACTGCAATATGTGCCGTCACACTGGGCATGTCAAAGGCCGTTCTAGATCAGAACGTACATTTTGTTTTTTACCGCCGTCTGGTGACTGAATATCAAGAGTCCTTCCCGATATCGCTGTAATTTACTCGCGAAACGGATGTACTACTACGCTAGTTAGTTCAATCGGCAAAAATGATGATAGTATACCACATACGAAGAACAAAGAGAACGACTATAATTTTATTCATAATTTTTTAGCAGGTCTCTCCCTTATTACATAGCCAGAAAATAGGTGAAGATGAGCGATGCAGTAACCACTAAAAGATGTTTGTTTTTTCAACTTTTGGTCAAGGAGCGCCCGCAAAATCTACAGGCTTCGTAGTCGTATTGACTGTCCAAATGTGTATCTTCTTGCAACTCACACGTTCATTTTTATTGTTATCTTCTCACAAAATCATACGTTTTTCAGGCACATGGTCAGGAACAGTCAACTTACCGCGCTTTTGTCATTCGAAAATCCGGGGTGGACGCAGATATCTTCAACGGCGATGTGCACCTCCGAGTCTTCTTTCACTGTTCGCTGGTGTGAGCCGAGATGAACCGTCATGTTCCGCGCAGTTGGAATACTGCGTAAAGTCATTTTTTTTTACGTTCAGAACAAAATGGCTAGTTGGGCTATAGTTGCTTCATGTTCATTTGAATGTTCACATACGTTTGGATGTTTGGAAAGAACAAGAATAAGATACCGTATGCTCAAAAAAGTTGGAGCTGTTTTTTTTTTGTTGTTTTTATTGTTGCGCCTTACGAAACCCCTTACCTGGAAACTTTTCCGGACAATCATTTATAGAACCTCTGTAAATCATTTGTATCGTATAGCTCTAACGGATCATGCGAAACCAATTTGCAACGTAACGGCAGCAACGTAATACAGTCATGTCTCGTTAATATGAACACCGTTAATATGGATACCCCGCTATATGGACATCATTTTCGGGGACAAACTGGAAAAATACACGCATTTTTGTCTCGTTATTATGAACAACTCACATTATCGACGATTTTTGGGGGGAACGGAGGCGTCCATATTAACGAGACATCACTGTACTACAATTTCTCTTTCTGAAGACGTCGTCTATAGTCTCAGATAGATTGAGAACCTCGGGACGTATATTTCGAAGGTCCCGCCTGCAGCACACGCTCCGTGCCTTCTGTCGTGCTTCGGCTGCGCGCCCGCGCTGCAGGTGCACGAGTCGCCGGAGCCTTAGTGCCGGAGGCAGAGGCGGGACAACTGAAGCATCCTCCTTGCCGCTCTCAGCCTGTCATTGACCCATATAGTCCATAGTCGACGTCAACTGTGACTTTTGGGCGATATGAGCGACCGAGGTTGGAAGGTAAGTCTCACACTGCGCAGTGGGCGGCGGTGATCACGTGCCGGTCGTCGATCAGGGCTCCGCCGCAGTGATATCCGGGCAGGACAGGAAGGAACGCCTGCCAGGGCCAGCTCCCGGGAAGGGCCGCTTGTCCGCCGACGAGTCGGTCTCCGGAGTCGAGGGCCGGCTCAACGGCCGGCCGGCCGCACTCTGGCGAGAGGCACGCGTCCACGCTCAGCGCGTCTCCGCCAAGTATTGCGAGTGACGCTCATCCAGGAAATGCGACTACACGGCGTGTCGCGTAGTCGCATTTCGTGATATCATCTAGGTCACACACGACATCATCGTGTCGTTGATGCAAACTTTTACGAACGCTCGCTGAGGTCTCAACCACGGAAGGGGTTAATTGGCACCTGAAGCCGCAGTCGTGGTGATCATACGTCATACAGAATACAGGTGGTGTTCGCTGCAGGTATGATGGCAGAATTATATGCGATCACGCCTCACTCATGTTTGCTTCACACACACACACACACACACACACACACACACACACACACACATACACACACACACACACACACACACACGCACACGCACGCACGAGCATATATATATATATATATATATATATATATATATATATATATATATATATATATATATATATATATATATATATATATATATAAGGAAGGAACACGTGCAACGCAACGATCCGCGTTGCACGTGCGTGACATAGGCGGTTGTTTCAAATATTATACTATGATTCGCGAAGAAGAAGTGTTCAAGATGCTTACCAAGGGAAGAAAATCTGCTAGATCAAAATCTCGCTTAAGAGTCAGATCCGAGACAATACGAACAAAAGAAATGTAGAATTAGTTTTGGCAAAAACCGGTTTTGGAGCATCTAATTGGCGTAAAGCCAACAATACCTGGTGCCATTCTTATTCTAATAATAATAATAAAAATATATATATTTTTTTTTTGCTGAATAGCAAAAATAAATGTCCTGGAGTTTAAGACGGCTGTCCTGGCTGTCCTGCAGTTTAAAATGGCTGTATTCTGATCCGCTGGCTTAAGCATACCCCTTTATGCTCTGAAGCTTCGTTCGCAAGAGCCTTCTTTATATTACCCATTTGCACATCCCGTTGAGGCTCTCTTCGGACTCCGCTGCTATCCATGTGATTCTGGCGGAACAAGATGTTGCTTACCCTTTTCCCACAAGGCCAACGATGGAGTTAGCAGAAGTGCGAAGACGATCACATGCATGGCTGCTCCAAATAGGTTTTGCTTCAGGTCTCAGAGAATAGTGTGTTTCAGTTGCAATCTTGCTGATCTTAAATGCGCCGGTGTTGCTATGACATTAGCTTAGTCAAGGCGCCAAGACGATAATGTTATCTACGGTGCACTTAATTTTTTTTTGTTGATAATTCTTTGTTCCAATGCGATTTTTCGAGTGAATTCCCTTCACGAGTCGATGATACCTAACTTCTAGACTCGGGCCACTCGAATTGCTGATAAGCGGGTTATCTATTTTATGAACCCCGCTTCGATTCGTGCCATTCGTGTTGAAGTGCAAGGACAAACCTAGTTGGTAATAGGCTACGAATACTGTAGAGAATAGTGCTCAATCGTGGCCGTCCCCGAGATACCGACTAGGGCATCCGAATGATATTTGGGTCACCGTGAGATAATGATTTGCTTTGACAAATGATCTAAAAGGCCCACTATACCGTCTGATACAGCTCCTTGCCCGCTCTTCAAAGGATGTTGAATTGGTAGCGCGAGCTTTCGATACCTTATCGTTGACTCGTTGGCGCGAAACAGCAGATTAAATTACCTGACTGTGCCACAGGGGCCACTGATTAAATTCAAATTTCGTGTGGGCTGTCGTATAGATATACTACATATATAGTCCAAAGGGTAGGTGTGTGAACGACCGTGCCCGTAAGCATGAGCTTCGACTAGATAAACTCCGTCAGGACATCTTACCATTCATTGTAGTAGTTGCTTATAGACCCTTGCCTTCAGAAACACAAAACTTTTGCATGTTATAAAGATAAGATGTCGTCTTTGCTTTTACGAATATCATGCGCACAATATTCTAATTTCAATCCTCCACGGCACAAGTAATTCAATTTTAAACAGAGCAAAACTGCTCAGATTGCCCCCGCAAAAGACAGCGTTTTCGTTGGCAACAGTGGAAGCTCCGACGTAACATCGTGCAAAGAGAGCCTCGACAGCTCTTGACTGCTGTCTCAGTGAAATAACTTCGTTTTAAGGAAGACAAGATTCACGGTATTGAGGGAACCTCAATTCTTCGGCGATGATCTTTGTACGCACCATCAACGTTGATCAAAACCGGGAATAAGTCAACGCCTGCGACTCTGACGTTACATGCTTGATGTGATGTCACTACACGATCATCCATGCTTACTTGCGACATTTGGTGTGAAGTTTTGTGATGTTTATAATTGATTTAACGTATATTGGGGCTTCTTTTAATGAAAGAAATATCAGATCTGATTTCATTTAGGCCACCCCTACGTGACCACCGCAAACACTTAGTAACTTCAGGATATCATTGGACAATCCTTTAACATGTATCTGACTATATTACAGTGTACTATACCCCATTTCATTCTCAGTATGTACCTTGTCCACAAGGGCGCAGCCATCTTGAATGTCGTCACTTCTAGTATGCAGTAAAGCATCGTTTTGATCTCTCCACACCGCTGGAAGGTGTGTACGAGATATGCGTGATTGTCACGCATTCTTGTTTTGCCTCACCTATATTTTCTCCCATATTCGAGGTTGAAATGTTTTATTATTTTTTCGTCCCGCATACCAGGTACGGAACCCACGTGACTGAGAACGACAGGAAACAGAAAATGCCGATACAACGCTGTCAAAGTTACTGGCCCGAGCGCGCGGCATCATCTATGATTTCGTTTGCGCGAAAACGCGTGCCAATAATCTGAGAGTTCAAATCCCATGCTCGCGCCAGCAGCTCTGACAGCTTTGTACCATAGCCTCCTCTATACTCGCAAAGCCTGGCAGTTCGACGACGGAGCCATAGAGTGCCCGGTCGCAGATTTGGAGCGCGAGGATCTGGTAGCACAGAGCATTTCTCGGGGAGCCTGTAGTCAGCGCACAGCTTTTGCAGTGGTGAGGACCCGAAACATGGTTTTCAAACCAGACGAGAAAAGAAGCGGTAGCCCGAGGAACGCGAGAAGCACGAGCGGACATTCCATCGCTGGGGAGAAGTGTGTTTCGGCGTCTCGCCGCAGCGGGGCGCCCGTCACCTGGCTCTCCTGTCAGCCGTTGTCTGCCGCTGTACCTTTTCAATTTCGGCGACCGCGTCTCGTGGCGATCTGCTAGGCTTTGTCAGTATAGGGAAGGCTATGGTTGTACACTAAGTATGCAGCAGAGCATAGAGTCAGATGCAAGTCAATGGTGCCCTGAGGAGGTTTTTGAGATCGCCTAAATATGGCAATAACTCATATGCATCCTAGAAATTCCTAAATCATGACGATGCGCGGCCGATTTTTCTATTAAAAAGCAATCGAAAATTGCAACCCACCGATGTCATCTCCGTTGGTGGGAGGAGCATGTTCCGAAACCTGGAGCGCTCTAAGCCAATAGCAAGCGAAGGAAGCTCGCACCTCCGACCGGTGGAACCGCGGAGGGATATCTCCAATGCGCGCGGCTCGTTGCCCATAGAGCCCGGACTGCGATTCAACCCAGCGAGCGCGTGCTCAAGAGCTCGAGAGCTGACGACCGGACACATCACTCCCGTGGAAGACAGAAAAACAACATAGCGCGTTGTTTTAATGTGCTTATATGGGCCAGTTGGTGCATTGCAAAGGGTATAAAGCGCCAAGAAAACACGGACCGACACCGAGGCGCCCTGTGTCGTTGTTTTCTTTATACCCTTTGCGTTGTTTTTGAGACGATTATTGCAGTACTATCTTCCCTCTCCGCAAAAAGTTACCATTTTTCGACTATACTCTTATTTGCTTTTATCATCTACAAAAGCGCACACATTTTGTAATAACAGCGTTTGCAATCTCAACGAAATGTCGCGTTTCCTTTGGTCACATGCTGTCCTGGCTGCCTGAATAATGCTCCTTCCATCGCCTAAAATGACCTCGGTGTGTTCAACCTTTGATTGTATTTTTTTTAATAAGAAAATCGATCGCGCATCGTTATGGTTCATGGATTTCTAGAATGCTTAGAGAGCGCAGAGCGAGTTATCGCCATATTTAGGCGATCTCGAAAACCTCCTCAGGGCACCTTAAAGAATGCGATGAATGCAGTCGCAGGTAAGGTGTCCTCATTTGATGTTAGTGGTTTGTTTGGGAAGCAGAAAGTTCACCCTGCACATCGCGAGTACGAGATGATCGGCAAGAATTGCGGGGATCAACTCCGACATCGTCTCGTTCAATTTCAATCGGACAGCTTTTTCCAACTTTGGCCGTTGAGGACGATGTTTTACCCGTGGCTTCAACTCTTTCAGGTGTGCGTCTACCTTATCCACAGCCGCCCTCACTTCTTCAGTCTGGTTTCCTGCGAGAGACGAAACACGCATTGAAACGAGTCGGAGAGAGTATTTCTTAGAACTCATTCATCGGAGGGGTATACTCTGAACAAAGCGTGGAACTCGTTCGAGCACAAACCATGTCGCTTTGTGTCGCGAGCGAAGTACCCATGACAACCGCCGTTTTCATTTCTTGGTTTGCTGTCAGCGGCTGAACCGAACACGGACGACAAAAAAAAAAAAAAAAAAAACAACAAAAAAACAAGGCCACGGTGCCCGCACTACGTGATAGGCTTAGGCCCGCTTCAGACGGGGCAACTTTTCCAGCAATTTTGAGGTTGCTGGCGGGTTGTTCCCTAGCTTTCCCTAGATCGACACGAATTGCTGAGATCGGGTCCGGCTCGAAACGGACGAGCAACTCGAACAACTCGGAGCCGCTTGAAGCGGAAGCAGCCAATCAGGGACGCCATATTTTCACGTGACACCCCGTGGTGGTGATGACAGCTAAAGACTTGGTTCTGGTTTGAAATCGATCCTTTTCGAAAATAAACCTCTTCAGAAAGATGAGTTAGTATTCTCTACGCCATTTAAAGATATAAAAACACGTTTGTAGCCCGTAGCGGGGTGTCTAAATAGTGCAAAAAAAATTCAAAGTGAATGATGATGATAGCAAGTCTGAGCAATTCGGTTGCTGCGTGTGAACGCGGACGGCCCGTGTTGCTGGTGTTGCGACGTCAAGTTGCTGGGCGAAATTGCTCCGTCTGAAGCGGGCCTTAGTCGGTCATAGAAAACGTACACAAAACGTGATGAATGCCGTGAATATTTTACTTTTTGGCGCTGTTTCATTGCCTATGTCGTGTCGTATATAGCATCGGCTAAGGTCGGACTTAAAAATGGACAACGACGAAGTGATCTGGTGGAAAGACGCTGATTGTTCTACTCCGGCTAATTCAGGCAAGTATAAAAGATTACAAGCTCAAGAAAGCCACCTAGATCAACACTTGACGACTCTACGACGCCCCTGACTGGCCCGGGTCCAGATGCGGCTGAATGTGAAATGAACGACAACCAGGATCGCTAGGTTGGACATTTGAGAAAAGGTACATGGAAGTGACGTAATGGAAAGGAGGAACGTATCCTAGCAACACTCACGTGGCGGCTCAGCCCACTTTGACGCCGCTACGTCAACGCAAACTTGACACCTGTCACCCGTTTGAGTGACGTCCGGAGCCAACCCCCGACGAGCGGAAGGAGCTACGCATTCCCCGAGGCGTCCCTACGCGCGGGGTACGGGGTAGGATTTACTACGACGCGGGGAGCAGTTCCTGCGTTTAGTAAACGAACGGCAACCAATCCTGTGCGTCGCTGGCCGTCGCAACTGTTCTACTACAGGTAAAAAAATTGAAAACAATAAAAACCTGTTGGGCGTTGTTAAAACAAACCGTTTTTTTGTGTCCTTTTGCAATACATTTAAGAGTTAATTGGAGAGAAAGTTGTTCCAATGTTACAAGGAATGCGGGATGCGCGCTTCGCGCCTTCTTTTAAAGCAACATGTCGGAGCAAGCCAGAATCGCGGGGTTGATGGCTGCACATAAAAAGCTCCCGTTTCGTGGTCCCGGCGCGTAATGAAGGCGCGGAAGCAAGCAGACGACCTGAACAAAGACGCCTGCTTGCCCTGTTGAACCCAAGAAACATTCGGTTGATATGACTTACCCTGAGACAGGGAAGAAACAAGATTCGTAAAAGGGACGCGGTCAACACACAGCGTATCCAAAAACAGCTGTGTGTGCGGAAACCTGCCTAAATTTCTTTTCCTTCCTGTCTCAGGTCAAGGTATGTCCACTTTTTACGAGCTCGCCTGCGCCTTCACCTTTTTTGAGACCTACAGTGTAGTCATAACTTGCAACAGCAACTACTTTCATCTTATCTGGAATACCTCAGTAGCAAACTTCGCCACGTCTTTTTTGTATTTGCTGTAAACGACTTAATTTTCGCGAATCGCCTACAATTCGCAAAAAAATAGGTCCCGCGAACAATTCCGGTAAGATGTCAACACATTGGAATCTATATTGAGATCCCACCGCGTCGTGAAAAATAGAACCCGCGAATTATTCCAAAACTAAATCAGTATATTATTGTCTAGCTGCATTTCATCTTGTCTCGAATATGGCAGGCCTTCGTGTATATTAGTAGATATGTTACGAGATACAACCTAGAGGTAGTGTGCTGCAAAACGTGTTCAAAAAAAGGAGATAAATGTTTGACATAACATGTGATTTAAGAATGTCCGACTGTTTACGTTATGCTATGCTAGTCACTGTTCATTTTTACTTTCGATAATGAAATATTGCAAAACCTGTTTTCATATAATTTTACTTTTTCAAGTTACGGTTTTGCATTCTAAAAATAAAGCACTTTCAAAAATAAACTAGCTGTGCAACATAACATAAACCCTGATACTCTATGTAAAAAAGGACACATACACCGAAAGGTCTCAAACACAGCCGAAATTTTTATTTTCGAAAAAGAGCTAAAATAGGCACCATGACAAAAAGTAAGGGGGAGAGAGAAACCTGGAATGACTTGAGAGATCCTGACACAAATCCCAATACTAACATCAAGAGGCACACCTGAGTGATGTAGTCATAATACAGAGGGTAATAACGGGATCTTTAAAATCACAGGGGATATGAAACAATACCCAAAATGGCAATATCCCTGGTTTAATCAACACCGAGAAATAGGTCGTTACAGGTCTACAAATGGTCTAAAGTATTTCTCGGCTCTTTGCAGGGGAAAGCCAGGTGACCTTTGTCGGTTTGGCAACCCGCAAGCCTTCTCTGTCATTATCCCACGCATTTCATGCCTTCTGCTCATAAAATCGAAAGGCTATCGATATCACCGCTATGCACTCAACACATATCCGGGGGCAGTACCATCCGTCTCTAAACACAGCACATGAAATACCTGTGAACAAGTCCATCATGTTCCTCGACCTCACACTGGAATTTAAAGATATAAACATATGTTGGAAGTATGAACCAAGGTCATGCAAAAGATTTCTTTTGTTTGCATCTGGACATTCCAAAACTATAAAACGCAGTGTTTCCTACATCGCTCTTGTATCGGCCTTAAAGAAATATTGTCACCAGAACAATGGGCAGTTTTGAAAAGCAATTTTCCTGCCTACGTGATTCTGGCTATCCGATTGGTGTCTTGGTACGCTCACCTGAAAACATTTGCACCTAACTAACACAAATCAGCTGACACAGATATGGAACAGAGAAGACAAGAACTAAGCAAAAAATTGTAGTACCCTACATTCATGGCATAACCCATACATTGAAAGGAAGTAGCTGCGAGGCAGGGCAATAAGGTTGTATGCTCTGCTCCAAACTCGGCGTATTGTATGAACAAAGGTATAAAACGCAGGCGAGCTGGTGGATGACATCCATAGCAACCCTGAGACGTAGGAACAATAAAAAAAAACGGACAGAACAATGAAGTCTCTACCACAGCTTGAAATTTATTGAACAACCATCGCCTTATATACATGTCCCAGACCTCTTTTTACAATTCGAACGACCTCCTCGCCCACCACACAGTGTACCCTAACAAGACAAAGTAAATTGCAACTTCAACCAGAAAAAAAATGTGCGACATTTCTTACAAGACTTTGGTTTTGGCTCATGTGCCCCGTGTTACATAGAGGTTGTTTATTACATTCCCCTATCACGTGGCAAATGTCCCATCGGTCAAACTTGTAGGTGACTAAATGACAGGATAAGAGAGCATGCAGCATCTGTCAAGGAAACTACAGCAGGTCATTGCCGCACCTGTAAATGCAGTGTTGTGTTCAGCAGCATCACCATTCTTGCAAGAAACAAAAGCCTGTATGCACGAGAAATGCGAAAACATATAAAACAATGGCCATCGAAGGAAACAAAGTAGCATGCGTCAGTGTGCCTTCCATTAAACTCGACAAGAAAAGCAATAGTGTTTGGAATGTTTTACGTCCCGCTGAAATGCGGGTCGTTTCAAACTAAATTGTATCCACAGCTCTCAGAATAAAGAACAAAAAGAAACAGATAGCTGAGGCACATGAAGAGGAAGAGGTATTAAACCATAGTTGGTAGTCCAGCGATATGTTTTTCTCTCAAGTTCAAACTGGCCCTAGCCATGGTGGCTGCGCGATGAACTGTGCAAGGTGTTGGAGCTGAAGAGACTGCATAGATTATGGACGGCCATGATTGCGGAGCAGCGAGCGAAGTGTGCACTTGACGGCTTTCACGGGGAGGGCTTCAGTGACGGCAAGGAAACAGATGTGTCCTTGGTGGTCGGGACCGCAGTCGTGATGGTGAGCGGCTCCCCGTCGCCGGCGGCGTCCGTGCTGGGCATCACCGTGGCGAGGGCAGTAGGGGCTCCCCGACGGCGTCCTTTTGGGCGAGACCACCGTCGTGGCGACAGACTCCTTGATGCCGGCGGCGTCCCTCATGGGTGGGACTGCAATCCTGGCGTGTGTGGCGCTGCGCAGGGGCACGGCTGCAGCAGGTCTCGAACTGGGCGACAAGGCGTTGCCTCAAAGCCCTGTCCGAGAGGTCGACTGGAAGGTTGGCAGGAGCCAGCCTCTCGCCATCAGACGCTGACCCCTCCGAGTTCGGCTCAGACTCCAACTCTCGCTTTTCAGGGTCGGAACCTGACTCCGGTTTTGGCTCACTCAATACAAGGCAGGCGTTTTTCCAGCACTGCACGTGTCGTTATAATGGTGGTGGTGGCTATTGATGAATAATAATGCAGAGTCCGGTGCCTTTGCAGACACGAGAATCTGTTTTTCAACAGCCCACTGCAGCGCTCCACAATGGCAGCAAGCAATGGAGGTCACGTGGATCAAGGACAGGGGTGATGAACCATGACTCCAAGCCGTAGCCGTCGTCGCCCACCGTGGCTCTATGCATCTTACCCAGCATTCGGCGTCACGCATCTGTAAGTGTGAGAGATATACCGACATGAATTTACTTGAATGTTCCACTCATGGTTCACAAAGCAGTCTCAATTCCGGAACCTTCCAAGTTCTTTTGACCAGATAATTAACATGATTGCAACACACCTTCATGGACGCAAGATATGATGACAAGAAACCACTTCTTTCAAACAAACATAATGTGGCGGGCACGCCACATTATGTTTGGAAGGATGAAGGATGCACGTTTTAAAAGTCACGACATACTACCTAGAGCACACTCTCGTGCAGTCGGAGCACAGGGGCGGATTCAGAGGGGGTGGTCCGGATGACCTGACCCCCCTCTTGAATTCTGCATGTGTCAAAATTTAGGGCGTGGAAACGAGTGGGGGGGGGGGGGGGGGCGACATATGATACGCTGACCAAAAACCTGACCCCCCCTCCCCTCGAAATACCTGCGTCCGCCCCTGGCGGAGCACACAAGCCCGCACCTCTCATTTATAAAATGGCATATCCACACCGTACCCGCGTTACGCTGTATTCTTTTTGACACACATGGAACTGATTTTGAGTACGTAATACGAGCGTACTTAGCACCGTCACGTTGAGGGCGTAGAAATGCTTGCGGCACAGTGCACCACCTTCATGGCGGTGGGATCGTTCTTGGACGGGCCGACGATGGCGATCATCAATTCGTTCACGCAACCGATGACGCCGGATATCCTACCGAGCGGTCTGAGGCCCGTCTCCACGTCGTACCTCTCGCGCGGCGTCTCGAGGAAGCGGAGCCAGCCGCGCCGGACCCCGACACGACGCACGATAGCGACGGACACGACGCGGACAGAGACGACGACTGTCTTCAGTCCCACGCTGCATGCTCGTCGCTCGCCACCAAACTTTGGAGGCACTCCGTGGCGTAGAAACGAAGTGTACAACACTTGAAACTCCACAGTCGTGAACGTCCACGAGCTTCGTTTCGCAGTCTCTTCACCTCTGGTTCCTAGCGCCAACGTTGTCTCTCGCTGCCGGCGCTGCGTCGCAGGCTCGCAATCCTCCGGGAGCTCGAATGCTGCGCGGTGCTGTCGGTAAATCTTCCCGACGAAAACAATAAGTAAATTAGTTGAAAAGTGGCATAATCGCCCGACGACGACGCGGTTTGGAAAATATGACCAACGAAAGACACCTACTAAGGAGCTAGTACCTTTTGAAACGTACTCGGTACAAAGTGAAACGTCACTTTGTTGTCACGTCCGGTTGGCGACTCCGCCCAGTTTTGCCGACTCCGCCTACATTTTTCTGAAACGTCACTTCCGTGTACTTTTAAAAGGAACATGTACAATGTCGAACCTAGCCATCCAGATGGAAGATCTGACGGCCTCATCGAGCGCCGCTTCATCCTGCGCAGAAATATCTGGTGAGCTTGACGACACATCCGAAGCCTTCCAACTTCCAAAGCGCCGCAAGAGGCCAAGTACCGCCATCAGCTCCGTATCATCTGGCGTGACCGTAATCACAACAGCACCGCTTCAGCCTACTCTCACCGTGATTCTGAAGCCCACTGATCCCGACAAGTCACTCGCGAAAATCAGTCCTCTAAAGATCTCTGAAAAACTCGAAATGACCGCACCAGATGGCGTCATTTTTGTTAGGCGAAATCGAAGACTGAACCTTCTCGCAATTGATTGCAGAAACACAGAATCAACCAAAGCTCTACTTAAACTTGAAAGCATCGGAGGAATACCTGTACAAGCCTACGCACCGCACTCACGGAGTCATCTATGGAGTGCAGGAAGACATCAGGGACGTCCAGCTAGAATCTTCAGTTCGGGCTACAGCTCCCGTTCTCTGCATTCGGCTTCTTGGGAAGTCAGAGGTTGTGAAACTAGTATTCAGCACTAACACCCTACCTGCCTACGTCACCATTGGGTACACGATGTACAACGTTGAGCCCTTCATTGAAAAGCCTCGACAGTGCCCGAACTGCAGTTCCTATGGTCATATCCGTGGCACCTGCTTGAAAACAAGTCGCTGCAGTCGCTGCGGTGGAGCTCACGACAGGAGCAAGTTCGACACAGAAGACCCTAGATGTATAAACTGCGGAAAAAAAAAACACGAATCAACATCTCGTCAGTGCCCCACATTCAAACTTGAACAAAACATATACAAGTACAAAAACTACGCTGGAGTGGACTACAAGTCCGCAAGTTCAGTCATCCTCTCCTCAAAAAAAGAAGTGGAGGCAAACCCACCTGACACAACTGAACGTAGGCAACATCGAAACCACGTTGCTAACAACTCAACAGAAGTGGCCGGCACATCCTCTGTTAAGGGTAAATACCAACTGAGAAAAGGTAACACAGAAACAGCACGTCGTACTACTTCAGATGACATATCAAACACGTCTAACACACAAACATATAAGCTAAATGGCGCTAAGGAGTTTCCAATCCTTCCCCGTCGCGAGCCTCCGGACAATATTAATTCCAGAGACCAAACTAGAAGATCGCGAGAAAAGTATCCAACAAGTCCCTCTCCCACGAGCTTGGGACCCAAACTGAACGCAGTGGCCACGTTTATTCGTAGCATTCTCCTCACTTGGGACTCTCCTATAGCAACAACTTCACTAACACTACTTGATTACATCCTACTACTCATTCAGCTATGGTGTCAATAAGTACACGCCTCCGCCGACAATTTCACGCAGTAGGCCCGTGCAGTTCATTGAAAGATTACGTAGCCGAGCAGCTATCTTTCAGTGGAATGCAAGAGGTCTACGTAATCGCTTATCAAATTTTCGGCAGTTTGTATTCAAATATTCTTTTCCTGTTATAGTAATATCAGAATCACGAATCGGCTCAGACATAAGACTATCAGGTTATGAGCTCTTTTATTCCCAGAGAAGATCGGGTTTAAGCAGGGTACATCTTGGAATTAGGAAAGATGTAACCTTCTTTTTGCATACTGTTTCACCGCACCAAACTAACGAATACATTGCTGCAAATGTCCGCAAAGGAGCGATCACTTTCACGATAATTGCGGCATACATTCCACCAGGTAAAGCATTTGACAAGCTTAGACTAGAGGAAATAATTAAAAAGATACCAAGCCCACATATTCTGACAGGCGACTTTAATAGCCATCATCCAGTGTGGGTCGGTAAAAAGGCTAATGCTGGAGGAAGAGCATTAGTCGATCGTGCCGACAAATATAATCTTATGGTTCGCAATGACGGGAGTCCCACGTATTTCAAAGGGGTGACGATGAGTAGCCCACTAGACATTTCACTGGCATCTGCCGATCTGGCCATTAAGACATCATGGTTTGCCGACATCGAAACCCACGGAAGTGATAATGTCCCCACCTATATCACAATAAACAAATTTTGCTGCGCAAAACTGCATACAAGTTTATCCTACACTAACTGGAAAAAAATTCCAAGAAAAACTAGAAACAACGTGTCATGAGATCGCTACTACTGAAGACCTTGCGCACGTCATTGCGTCCGCAAAGTCGGAAGCTACAAAGTCGTACAAAATGGCGAATTCGCAGGCTGCTTTTGATAGCGAATATGAACGACTTCGCGCTATTCGCCGTCGTGCAGAACGCAGAGCCCGAAAAACAGGCAATTCTGAAGACTTGAGAGCATCACGGCGAGCGCAAAAGCACGTTCAACGGCATTTAGACAAGGTCTCAAAGAAACTATGAAGATATAAGAGCGCAAGCCTAGATCTCAGAAAGCCTCTGACACGCATTTGGCCAATGATGAAAAGCCTTCGTAATAAACCGCAGCAATTGCGTCCCTTCCGATCCATTGCCTTGAGTCGAAAACTCTCAGAAGCCGCCGTGGCAGATGAGTATTGTGCAAAGATCACCTGTTACTCGTCAAGATCTAAATCCAATATCAGCACCACAGATCAACTAACACATGCTTGTAGGCCAATTAATGTCCCCTTTACGCTAAAAGAGTTAGAGATCTTGCTTGCATCATGCAGCACTGAGTCAGCTTTAGGGCCAGACGGAGTTGCTTATTGTGCCTTAACTAACCTTGGTGAAAGAGCACGATGTCTTTTACTGGAATTTTATAACACATCATGGGAATCTGGCACTATACCAAATGAATGGAAGGTAGCTCGCGTCCTGCCTATTCTCAAGCCTGGAAAGTCGCCTCTTGATATTAATTCCTATCGACCAATCGCACTATCAAGCTGCATTGGTAAGATAATGGCAAAAATGGTGCTTACGCGGATCGAATGGGACCTTGAGAACAGGGGCCTATATCCACCCCAAATGTCCGGATTCCGCCGTGGAAGAAGCAGCATAGGCAATGTACTATCTTTGGATTCTAGTATCGAAGAGATGAAGATGCAGAAAAAGAAAACAACCGCTCTTTTTATTGACATCAAAGCGGCATTTGATACAGTGGAACACAATGCGATACTTCTTGACATGAAAAACATGGGCTTTGAAGGACCTGTAGTCACGTGGATATCAAACTACCTTAAGGGAAAAAAAAATTTACATTTCAACACAAGACGGTGACACTGGACACCATGAAGTAAAAAGGGTGCCTCAAGGAGGTGTTCTTAGTCCAATGCTTTTTAATATATCGCTCATTGGTCTTCTCAAACTTCTTCCAGACACAGAACTATCGGGGAAAAATGAAATGCGAACAAAGGAGCGCGGGGCTCGCGGTACAGGCTGCGCCGCCTGGAAGTGAGCCTAGGGGCGGCGTAGCGTACTCCGATGTGTTCACGCCCCTCGCTTGGCGCTCCCCAAGCTTCGGCAGTGCGCCTCTTAGTACGCTGAAAGCTATCACCGCTATCTTCGCTGGCTCAGCGCGTGTGGTGCGAAGAAGCTCGCCACACGCGCCGAGCAGGCAAAGATAGCGGTGACAGCTTTCAGTGCACTGAGAGGCGTACTGCCGAAGCTTGGGGAGCGCAGAGCGAAGGGCGTGAACACATCGGAGTAGTCCACGCACCCTCGCCCCTAGGCTCACTTCCAGGCGGCGCAGCCTGTACCGCGAGCCACGCGCTCCTTTGTTCGCATTTCATTTTTCCCCGATAGTACATATATCTTTATATGCCGATGACATTTGTCTTTGGGTATCGAGCAAGTCCTTGTACATAAATCGGGCATGACTACAGAAAGCGATTAGCATTGTCATAAAATATCTCAAGTGTCGTGGGCAACATATATCCCTTATACACCAACTCATGTTTACAAACAAACCGGAGCGCCCGGAGCGCCCCTAGCGGACGCCACCGGCGCCGCGCATGCGCGATGGGGGTGTGGGCAAGAAGTTCGCCGTCGCCCATAAACAAACCATTGAAATGCGATGTTGTCGGCGTCTGTGTGAGTCCCCCTGCCCTTTTTCGCGTTCGAATTGTTGGTTCTACGTCTTCCTGGCGATGTCTGACTATCTTGAGCGGCGTCAGCGAAATTACCGAGGCTCGTTACACCGCAAAACTTCGCGTGAATAATGTGACATGTGGCGATTCATTCCGCGTGGACGCCGCAGATTTTACGCTAAAGCCCGATTCGCATGATGAGATTTCGCTCGGAATTTTCAGTCGCGACGCCGCTCGGGCTGCAAAAGCGTGAACCGTAGCTGAGATGGTCGACGACGATACAGAAAATCGCAAGCAGAATCGGACCAACTGAATTAGGCATAACAAGTCGGTGTTGGTCACTGGTAACAATGACCAACATCTCCTTGTATCTACTGTTTACATCGAGCCTGCTTACCAACCTTCAAATTCAAGTCTTTTGAGGCCTGCACTCACTTCTTATCGCAAGTACCGGTCCAACATTTGGTCTACGGACCGGCGTCGTCTAAGAGAGCAGACGACAAGCAGAAACGTTTGAAAGAGCAGACGACAATTCGAACAATCAGGCGGCCGTTTGAACTTGAAGACGCACTGAACGTAGCCCGCAGGTGGTCCGCACAACTTAGCGGTTTTCCGGCGTTCATGTTGGAACAAAACAAATAAATCTGATGACCACAAGTATCCGTGAATTTAACCCAAAGTGCTTCCCGCCCAAGCAATCGTTGTCCGACGGCGTCTGCTTTTCCCTTTTCACGGCACATATCCAGATTCTCGGACGAACCGAGCACGTGAAAACTGACCTTCAAACCTTTCTCGGCACTTTTGGTACGGCCCCAGCCGCGGCGTTTTGACGAGAAGGCAGGTTTTTGTCTGGTTCCTTTCAAAACAACGCAGGAATACACGTCTGGCATGGGGACTTCTGCCCACAGCCCCAGACCGGAAGTGCGACCGACGCGCCACCACCGCGCCGTGACGTCACAGAGATGAGTTCGTGTATAAAGTCAGCCGCTGTTGTTTTTACAAAAAAGGATACCAGCAAATATCCCATATATGTCGAAGGAACACCGATACCCTATGTTCCTGAATACACCTTTTTAGGTGTAACTGTTGACAGACTTCTCACTTAGGGCCCTCATATTAAACGACTCAAAAATAAATTAAGCTCTTTCTCCCAAATAATCCGAATGATAAGCGGAACAAGGAGGGGTTGTTCCGTCTCAGCAACTGTGACCCTCTATAACTTTCTTTTTGTAGGACTCTTACGATACACCTTACCAGTTATGAACGGAGCCTCAAAGACCGTTATGAAAACTCTTGAAAGTGCCCAGGCACAAGCACTACGCTCTTGTTTGGGCCTGCCCAAATGCGCATCGAAGAGCGGCACACTCGCTGAGGCTAGGGCACTTCCACTTTCAGCCTTAAGAACTTAAGAAACAATCAAAACTCACCTCCGACATTTCACTCGTAATACAAATCACACCCTTAAGGACATTGTCGAATCTAAACCTTCCTCTAGCTTCTCCAAAATCATTACGCTCCTGAAAGACTATTTCCCCAACTTATTTGAGGCTGCAGAGAATCCGACACTTCCGCCTTGGATGTATCCCCCATTAGAAATTATAGCGAACATTCCAGGTATAGGAAAGAAAGCAGAAACATCAATCGCCGTGATTACACAAATAGCCCTAGAATATATATATCGAACCTATTCACTATCTGTGCATATTTATACGGACGGGTCTACCACTCTAACCTCCCCATCTATCGGTATATATATTCCATCAACCAAAGCAACTATGAAAGCAAAACTAAGTCATATGACGTCCTCGACTGCTGCAGAGCTCGCGGCGATCAAAACAGCCATGCAGCATATTGTTCTCCAAAATCCACACCAATGGGTGATATTCGTCGACTCTAAGTCTGCTCTTCTAGCTCTTCCTTCACTCCGTAAACAAAGTCCACACTATCAACTTATTCAAGCAATCCTGGAGATCCACTAAAATGCTTTGGTTAAGGGGCACAATATAGTTCTCCAGTGGGTGCCAGGACATTGCAGGATTACTGAAAATATTTGTGCAGACAACGCAGACAGAGAAGCTCACAAAGAAACTGCTACTTTCCTCATTCCATTTTCAAGAACTGATTCGAGTATCGTCACTGGAACAATCGGCAGTGAAATAACAACGTCGTTATGGACAGCCCCAGATTATTACTACAAATACCTAAAACACATTGACCCCAAATTAGAATTTCGCATGCCACGAGGCCTCTCAAGAGCTCAAGAGACAACACTTCATCGACTGCGTCTCAACGTCGCATATGCGAAGAAATATCTATATCTTATTGGCAAAGAAGAATCGCCCATGTGCTTTTCATGTTCTTCACCTGAAGACAGTGACCATCTATTGTGTTTATGTAAGAAATACGATTCTGAAAGAAAGTCCTTCTTGGGCCTTGGTCAACGTATGGAGACGCACATAAGGCCACGAAAGCACTAATTAATTTTTTCTCTCATACTCGATTATTCAAGCTGTTATAGAAATTGATGTATATAATGTAAATATGTATTATTTTATATAATTGTTTTAGACATTTTTTTTTTGTTTTTATTTCCTTTCTTTTCCCCAACCCCCCCCCCCCCCCCCCCCCCCACTCTCTCCTTTACGAAGTAGCAAATCAGCTTTTAAGCAGGTTGACCTCTTCTCTCTCTCGGACTTAAAATGAGACCGAGTACAAAGTGTAATGACGTAACGAATGGTTAACTCTCACACATAAACCGTGCCCCATTCAAGAAAAGTAAGAAAGATTCAGGTCAAAGCAGTATACCCTTGAAATGACGAAATTACACTTCGGCCTTTGAGTAGAGCAGGTTTGCCATCGCTCCGTCGTTCACTTTTCCCACTGTATTTTTTCTGAAGAAGTCGCCCTTGCGGTAGGATACTTCCAAACCTTGCAGTGCGACTTAGCACCATGATGTGCGCCGATCCGACCAGTTTCACGGGGACCTCGCAGTCGCCATAACGTTGGGAGCTTCCGTTGTTTAACAGTGTCCCGTCGGTCAAAGTAACCCTGAACTCCGGGTTTGAATCCCCGTCCGCCTCCACTTTTACTCGAAGATCCGGGACGGCGAAAGCATTCCCCTTCTTTCAGGTTCCCTCGGTTTCCAGCAGTAAGTCTATGTACGAATCGGCTACTGAGGTCGCTGAGCCTGTCACTGAGCCTGCAAGAAGATTGACGAGATTAAGACTGTGAACGTGATCTAAGGCCCACTTCAGACAGGCTTTAGACCTGAACGGATAGGTGAGTTAATTGATGGGGTTGTACCCTTTTAGTCGGGCGGCAGCTTACGCCACCTAGACGAAGCTTTTAATTTCAACAATTGACTAATCTCGGATTAGAATCCCGAGGTAGCGATATACTATACGGACGCGGCGGCCAGCAACAATACCGCAACGATAGCCTTTCACCTCCTAAACATAGGCACATGGGCATACCCGACAGCCGCAGGCACACCGGAAGAATCCAAAGTGCAAGCAGTTTTGGCTGCAGTAGAACACGCAAGCAGCAATACAAAGGAAAAGAAAAGAATAACCATTTTTACCGATTTACAAGAGGTTATTAGAGCATGTAAGGTACACCATGCGGTAAGCCCGTCAATACAAAAAATCCCAAACGCGGCACTAACAACACAGAAGAAGAAGAATGCAACGATACTCCTGCGTTGGATCCCGGGACACACGGGGATTAAGGGGAATGAGATTGCCAACAAAGTCGGGGAAGAGTACAGTCCTGTACTCTTCCGCGACTTTGTGTACTCTAACAACCTGGTCTGTCGGAAGAGTTTTCCGACAGTCCAGGTCAATCCCACTGCAGGAGGTGTACACACTGCATCCTCACTCAAAGGAGGTAACAAAATGCAGCACCCGCTCTGAAGCTCATCTGGTGCTGCCATAGTTTGTGCTCTACTTGAAGAATCGCGTGCAAACAGGTAACGCAGAGGTGACCTTTTTGCGTTGCCTTTCTTCCCGAAACTCAGAATATGCAGGTCTTCCAAGATTCCAAGATCGTTCGAGAAACCTTAATAATTCCCACAACGTTTAAAATAAAAATAAGCAAGCAGTGTTTGGAAGTACTTTAATTATACGGTGTTTAGGAATCAGGCCGTAGACGTGGCAGCTGGAACGAGACTGATCTTTTTTTTTTTAATGCCCGCGAACCCACACCGCGGCTCGCGCCAACAGTGTTGCCAGCCTTAATGCCGATACATCTTCCCGTCTTTTGTAAAATAAAATAACAAAAGTAATTAACACAAACCAAACACTCAAACAAGTTCTCCACAGTCTTAAAGGGGCGATGTAACAATTTTTGTACTTTGCGCAAATAGCGCTTATAACGGATCCCTGACGTTAATGACCTATGAAACACGCGTTTCTTTTTCACCCCACGCAATAGACCCTTTCCGAAATTCAGTCTGGCCACTTTGATCACTATCATCATCTGTGGAGCGGCATCTCTGCCATACCAATGGCGGCCTTCTATAGTGACTGATAAAGGAAGACGTTGAAGATGCTCCTAAGGGCATGATGCGAGGCCTGTACATTCGGGGGGTCAGTACGACGCGACGTAGGAATGGAACACAAAGCTACGTAAGCGTTTATTCCTAATAACTCAGATTCAGTCAATCTGTGGGCAGCACAAATCGGCTTTAAAGCAATTTGGTGTATAGAATTTTCTCGAGGCATCTGAGTGGGTTGGAGCTAGCTTTGTTCTGAATGCAGGTTCTTGGTCACCATCGAACTGAAAGTGATCGATAAAGAACTCGCACTGAACAATTCCTCGCGTGCCGTTGACTTGCGAAAGTGACGGTGCCGATACAAGTTCATTCCCGCCATTGATATGGCAAAACCTAAACTGCTTTACGAGCCACCAGATGGCACTGAATTTCGGAAAGGGTCTATAGGAGTCCCAGAAAAAAATTAAAGAAAAACGAGCAGCGTTCACCCCCTCAACTCGCAGCCAGAACAAGCGGCCACGTGATCTGGAGCCGATTATATGCCGCCAATGTTGATCATAGCCGCGCGCTGGGGTTGGCAAAGCACAGGACACGCGCTGAGTTCCAGACATTAGGGAGTTTTCGTAGACCGTGTTTCCCCCTCCGCTAAGCCCTCCGCTACGAAGAGGCCACTACTGCGCCTGCGCGCCGATGGCCTTGGCTGTAGAGTTCCGGGTATCGTAGCGGGTTGCGGAGGGTGTTGCGAGACGGCGAAAACCATCTACGAAAACTCCCTATTGTTATGGCTCCGCTACTGTCGTCGTTGCGGCGATTGGACACGGGCCACTACCCGAATGCTTCTCGATCTAGTAATTATCACGAGCCTAAATCGAGTGCTCACGCAATGCTCGGGTCCAATCTATAAATCGCAATCAAATATCGTCGTTCGGGTGCACTTCAATCCTCACGTTACGTCATCAAATTTCGCAAAGGAGAGATTGAATGAAAATGATCGCTTTTGTCCTTGAAATTACACCGTAACAAAGAAGTTTCTTGGCCAGTGGCGTTGCGTGCGAGTATCCTTGAGTCCCACTAGTGCCAGTAAGCTCGTGTGAAGTGAAAAACATTCCAATTGAATATCGTTGCACCGCCCCCTTAAGGCCGGTTCAGACACTTGCGTTTGACTGCGATGCGTCGAGAACCGAAAGCGAGTCACCAGCACATCTGTGCTTCGTATGAAGTGTGGAATCCGATTCAAGGAATCATCTTGGTACGCGATATAAGCAGCAGGGATGTCCTGGCTTCTCGCAGCCGCAACGCAGTCAAACGCAGTCAGACGCAACTGTCTGAACCAGGCTTTAGTCAGAGCCTAATCGAGCCGGTTGACTCTTGATTCTCGTACTTTGGCAAAGACAGGGACTTGGGACGTCAGCTACATGTCGACGTTCTTCACATGAGGTATCCAATTCCGTTGGCGAGACGTTTTGGTTGGTGTGCTGCGGCACCTTTGGAGCCACCTGAACGGACGTGTGGGTTGAAAGTTGCATACTGTGCTGCTCCCTTCTGCTGTCTATCTCACCGCAACTTCGTCCGGGCTGGAATCCTTCTGAGGTCTTTAGAAGATGCTGTCAGTTTCTCCGAAGTGACCTTCCGTCCTCCGGGTTAACTCGATAGGAACGAGGAGTCACACATCCTTCGACCTGTGCCTTCATGCTCCAGCTTTGGTTGTCGAGGATCCTCGCAGTGCTGCCCGTTTGCAGCGCCTGTGGATGACTCGCCGTCCTAAAGGTCTGACTGTGCTTACGTACTTCAGAAGCAGAAAGTACCCCGAAATCTGGAATTCGTCCACGGAGCCTCCTTCCCATCAGCAGTTCGCAGGGAGCCCGACCGTCCTCCAACGGTGCGCACCGGCAGTTTAATAGGCCCACGCAGAAGTCCTCGTTCATATACCTCGTCTTTTTCAACAGCCTTTTCACGACCTGAACTCCCTTTTCCGCAAGGCCGTTGGACATTGGGAACCTCGAGCAGGAAATAACGTGAAGAAAATCACATTTAGCTGCAAATGTTTTGAAGACACTCGATACAAACTGAGGTCCTCCGTCGGTACAGACTTCAAGAGGAATTACATGACGTGCAAAAATCATTGCTAGTTTCTCAATTACTTGACGACTCGTTGTCTGATGCATAAACTCCGCTTCCAGATAATTTGAATATGCGTCGTAAGCTACCAGATGAGACTTTCTGCCTGCTCGCAGATGTCTACCCCGGTACGTGCCCATGGTTGACGTGGGACTTCCTTTTGTAGAAGTGGCTAGGCAGGTTGTTGGTATGTGACACGTTGACACGATGCACATTTGCTTATTTTATCGGAAATGTCTGCTCTCATGCCAGGCCAAATACATCAAAAGTCGCGCTCGATCTTTGCATTTGTTTACACCCAGGTGTCCCTCGTGCAACCTTTAAAGGATAGCATTCCATTAATGCATGAGGGGTCAGGCGCAAATAGAGCCAGCTCTCCAGCGACGGTGCGGTTGTTTTCAATAGCGTCAAGTACTTGCCGTAAGTCGTCGTCCTGTGCCGTCGCTTCCGCTGTAATAGACACCATTGCGTCACTGACAAGGCTGGTGAGGACGCTTGTCGCATGAATAGCAACGTTCTCTAGCTCGCTTGTGGGGCGGTTGTCCCTTGGAGGCCCATATGCGGGAGAGTACGTCGGCCAGGAGCAGCTCTTTCCCGGGAACAAACTGCAGAACGATATCGAATTGCATGAGTCTTAGAAAAAAATCTCTGTAGTCTGGGAGACATATCGCTCAGGTTTTTTTCGGATATCGCCAGTAGTGGTTGGGGATCTGCCTCTAATACCCCTGTTACACGGGCACACTTAACTGCGGTTACGCTAAGCCACAGTTAGTGCACAATACTTGCGGAGGACATTCTGCGGCTATGCAGTCAAAGCTATGGGCGAACGTTTGCTTGAGCACCTTGAGCACCCATCAAAGCAGTGCACGCGCGCTCTTCACTTCTTCTAAAATAGCTCTCCGAGAGTATAGTGCGGTATCAGTGGTGCCGCGTAGCAGCAGTTAAGCTGAGTTAACCGTGGCTAAGTGTGCCCGTGTAATACCCTTGTTATACCCCTGGCACACTTAACCGCGGTTAACTCAGCTTAACTGCTGTTACGCGGCACCACATATACCGCATTATACTCTCGGACAGCTATTCCATAAGAAGTGAAGAGAGCGCGTGCACTGCTTTGATACGTGCTCAAGATGCTCGAGCGCACGTTCACCCATAGCTTTGACTGCATAGCTGCAGAATATTGTCGGCAAGTATTGTGCGCTAACTGTGGCTTAGCGTAACTGCAGTTAAGTGTGTCCGTGCTCCTGTTACACGGGCAAACTTAACTGCAGTTACACTAAGCCACAGTTAGCGCACAATACTTGCCGACAACATTCTGCGGCTATGCAGTCAAAGCTATGGGCGTACGTGCGCTTGAGCATCTTGAGCATCTATCGAAGCAGTGCACGCGCTCTCTTCACGTGTTATGGAATAGCTGTCCGAGAGTATACTGCGGCATCTGTGGCGCCAAGAAACAGCAGTTAAGCTGAGTTAACTGCGGTTAAGTGTGCCCGTGTAACAGGGGTATAACAGGGGTATAAGACCACTTGATAGCGCGTGATCAAGTCTGGGAAACGTTTGCAGCCGAAAGTTATTCCCAGAGCCTCTTTCTCTATTTGAGCGTACCGCGTTTCACTGTCTGCCAGTACGCGCGATGCATAAGCAACCGGGCGCCAATCTGTGCCGTGAAGCTCCAAAAGCGCTGCGCCAACTGCAAAACTTGATGCATCTGTCGATATCTTTGTTTTCTTTGGTGGGTCAAAGATAGCTAGTAGAGGGGCTGCCGTGAGCAGTTTGCACAGATTCCTCCATTCTTTGTCGTGGACGCTGGTCCACTCAAAAACGCTGTCACGCTTGATTAGACTACGCAAAGCTTGTGTTTTCTCTGACGAATTAAGCAAATACTTTCCGAAGTAACTTACGGCTCCCAAGAGCACATTATAACTTACAGCGCGACTGGGAGAATGACAGACAGAGGAGAAAACACAGGACAAGCGCTGAACTATATTTCGTTTTACTTTATCTGCGAGCGAAGCCAAAGCTAGAAGCGCGAGACCAGCGCTTTTTGCGTTTCTGCACAGCTCGCGCGCTCGAGCAAAGCCTGAAGGCATGGAGCTTTCGTGCTCGCGCTTCCAGCTTTGCCTTCGCTCGCACATAAGGTGAAACGAAGTATAGCAACTGATTCTATTGAAAAGAAAATACATATTATGCTGCTGCTGCTGCTCGTCCAGGCACGCCCCTCCGTGGCCCTGGCGCTTCTTCTTTCACTCAACACAAAACCGGCCAAGTTATCCGAGATCCAAAACGCCGATCTCACTCTTTATCAAAGCCACTGTGGGCTGGCTCACACACAAGAATCCGTTTTGTGTTATGTGGTACGTCTCCATTATTTCTCGGGGTAGTTTGTGGTTGTGTCGGAACATCACTGTCGTGCTGTTAAAAATTGACCGCATCTCCACGTGGTGAATGATGTTGCTTGGGGCGAAGCTCTGGTGGTGCTTGCACTGATCTCTATAGATCAGTGGGTGCTTGTCTGCGTAGACGCCGAGCCGCAGCATGCCGAGCCTTTTCATTCATGTCAGTAGGAGAATGTGTGGTTTTCTTCTTTTTCTTTTTTTTCTTCTTTTTCTTTTTTCATCTTTTTTTTTCCAATTTTTTTTCCCTACACGAGCACGTGAGCATGTGCTTACGTGCTCGTGAGCACGTGATCTCACGAGCAGAAGCACGAGCACCCGACGCCGGCCTTCGGCGGACAACGGACGGCGGACGGACATGGCCAGCCCCTGGAGCTTCGCCCCTAAAAGGGGTTGGCATCCGCAATCCCGACAATGCATCGCGAGATGTGTGTGAGCGGTTCCTTTCATAGAACTGTGGTGTTCTCGCGGTCTTATGTTGAGGCAACGCACAGTCCATCCTATGTTGTGTTGCCTCAACATAAGACTCCGAGATTTCGTTTGTTAAAGTGTTGTGACAGTTGTAACAAGGGAGCTGCAGGTGACAGGGCGGTAGCCGCACGTCAACGGACTAGCTGGTGCAGAGCCAGAGGAAGAGAAGGACGACGGGACTACGAGAAGCTTGGCAAGTGCTGTTCCGGCGAGCTATAAATCATATTTTGTTATCTTAACAACTGGCGACGAGATTAAGACTACGAACCATGTTATCATAACAAGTTTTGACCGGGTTCCGGCGAAGTCTACCGCGAACATCATGCCAAAGTTGGAGCCGTTCCCGGGGGAAGGCGGTGAGGAATGGGAAAAGTATGCCGCGATGTTGGATCAGTACTTCATCGCGAACAACATTGTCGCAGACAAGCAACGAGCCGTGTTTCTGAGCAGCTGTGGCAGGCCAACGTACTCATTGCAGCGCAGGCTGCTGGCACCCATGAGACCTTCGGAGGCCCCTCTCGCCAGAAGTCTTCAGTTGCTGACAGAGCATTACTCCCCACGACCGTCGGTGATTGTACAACGGTATCATTTCTACTGCCGCTCACAAGACATCGGGGCAACCGTCAAGTAGTTTGTCGCCGGCCTGCGCCAGTTGGCCGACCGGTGCGAATTCGAGGCAGAGTTGTCGAACAACCTTCGGGACCGCATCGTGCACGGAATCAGGAATGACGTGATGCGGAGGAGGTGGAAGAGCAAAACTTGACGTTGGATCGGGCGGTGGAGTTAATCACAAGCATGGAAGCCGCCGCAAGAGGTCCTGAACAGATAACCGGCCGAGCAAGCGCGACAGCCGAGACAGCGGTGAACCGCGTGACAGCACCGTCGAAATCGGCGCAGTCAGCGGAAGAACAACGCAGCTGTTTCCACTGCGGCGGCAAGCACCGGGAATCGACGTGCAAGTTTGTAAATAGTGTTTGTTTTAAATGCCGGCAACGAGGTCATATATCAAGACTGTGCCAGAACAAGACAAGCCACGAAAGCAGGGTCAGCAGCAATGACCAACATCACGCAGGAAAGAAGAAGCAGACGCTGAACTCGACTGAGACACCAGCAAACCGTTCGGTGCACGTCATGGAAGCTGAAGACAGTGAAGAGTCAGATTCGAGCGTCGTGGGGGTCCTCTGGCCGTTAACCCCGAGCGAAAAAACAGCGCTACTGGGGAATGGGCGAAAAGAGGCACCAAAGTTCAAGGACCCGCCAATTTTCGCAGATATGACGATACAAGAAAAAACTGTAAAAATGGAGCTGGACACCGGAGCTGTGTTTTCGGTTATGGATGAGACTGAGTTCGATAGACTGTTTCCAGGTACCGTCATCGAACCATCAACTGTTAAACTGCGGGGCTACTTCGGTCAGCTGTCTGCTGTAGCCGGTAAGGCGACGGTCACCGCGGAGTTTGGCGGGAAAGCTGAGCTACTACCTTTGTTTGTGGTACGGGGTGCTTCCCGGGCTCTTCTGGGACGGAACTGGGCAAGGGCGTTCAACATGCCTCTAGATCAGTTCGTCAATGTGCATCAGGCGAGCGGCACTGAAGAGTTGGCAGGCAGATTTCAGTCAGTGTTTTCTGAAGGGTTAGGGACGCTGAAAGGAATGAAAGCGACTATCAGCGTACCGGAGGGAACCAGACCTAGGTTTTTCCGACCGCGAACGGTACCTTTTGCGTTGCAAGGCCTGGTCGTGCAAGAGTTGCAACGCTTACAGCGCGACGGGATTTTGACCCCCATACGAACGTCAGAGTGGGCGGCGCCTATCGTACCTGTACTGAAGAAGGATGGTAGGATACGAATTTGTGGCGACATTAAACTCACAGTCAACCAAGTTGCCATTACAGAAGTGTATCCGGTACCGAGACTGGAAGAAATGTGGGCGAAGCTTGCTGGGGGAACAACACTCTCTAAGCTAGATCTCCGCGATGCGTACCAGCAGATTGAACTGTAGCCGGCAGTTAAAAAGTTTGACACAGTTAACACGCAGAAAGGACTGTTTCAATTTAACAGGCTGCCTTTCGGAGTGGCGTCGCTATTTCAAAGAGAGATGGAAAATCTTCTACGAGATTGTAACGGCACCATTGTCTATTTTGAAGACATCTTGGTCACAGGGGCCACAGAAAATGACCACTGCCAGAATCTGGAGGTAGTCTTAGAGAAGTTAAGTGAAGCCGGGTTGAAACTCAAACTAGCAAAGTGTTCACTGTTCCAAAGAAGTGTGGAATACTTGGGACACATTATTGACGCTGAAGGAATTCATCCCGCACCAAAAAATATCGAAGCGGTAGTCAAGGCGCCAGAACCGTCGAATGTTAAAGAACTACAGAGCTACCTTGGATTACTGAACTTTTACCGGAAGTTTATGCCAAACGTGTCATTGGTGTTGCATCCCCTCCATAAACCGCTGAAAAAAGGGGAGGCCTGGCGTTGGGGTGCTGAGCTAGCGGCATTCAATACGAGCAAAGCGATGTTGACGTCTGCATCGGTGCTAGTGTATTATGACCCGAGCCAGCCGGTGGTACGATGCTGCGATGCGTCACCATACGGTGTTGGGGCGGTATTGGCGCACATAACAAGTTCCGGGGAAGAAAGGCCTATTGCTTTTTCACCCAGACGTCTAACCGCAGCTGAAAAAAACTACAGCCAACTAGATAAAGAAGCCCTGGCCGTAACATACGGAGTGGAAAAATTCAATCAATTCGTGTGGGTCGACAATTCGACATTTGCACAGACCACAAGCCATTACTGGGTCTTCTAGGACATGATCGGGCAATCCCACAACAGTGCTCTCCTCGAGTGCTTCGATGGGCGTTAACATTAAGCGCTTGCTGCTATCGACTGGTATATCGACCAGGGGTCAATCTAGGAAATGCTGATGGGCTGAGTCGGCTGCCACTGCCTGGATCCTCATTCAAGGACCACGTGGCCGGGAATGTGTTCATGCTGGAAAATGCATTTCCGTCGTTGTTGTCGGCAGCAGCGGTAGCACAGGCTACAAATAAGGATCCCATAGTGTCGACAGTACGAGAGGCTTTGTGGTCTGGGAAGCCGGAATCTGCTGATTGGAGGACGTTCTCATGTCGACTAGAGGAATGTTCAGTGCAGGACAGTTGTGTATTGGGGGGGGGGGGGGGTGCCGGATAGTAGTACCAACATCACTAAGGCCAGCAGTGTTGAGCGTGCTACACGAGACACATCCGGGTATTGAGAAAATGAAAATGGTCGCTCGGAGCCATGTTTGGTGGCCTATTGAAAGAGACTATTGAAAACAAAGCACGAGACTATTGAAAACAAAGTAAATGGTTGTACCATATGCCAAGTTCACCGGCGGGCACCGAGGTCGGTGCAACAAACACCATGGTCATTCCCGGAAAATGCATGGTCACGTCTACATGTTGACTTTGGGGGGCCGTTTCAGGACATCTATTTCTTGGTGCTAGTTGATGCATTCTCCAAGTGGGTGGAAGTGCACCGGGTGCCCTCACCATCAGCTAAAGCCACAGTGGAGTGCTTGAGATCAATCTTTGCCACACACAGCCTACCTGATGTGATCGTCAGTGATAACGGCCCGGCGTTCGTCAGTGTGGAATTCAAAGAATTCCTGGCAAGGAATGGAGTTCGTGCTATCACTATTCCACCGTATCACCCTGCCTCAAACGGCGCTGCAGAGAGGGTGGTACAAACGATCAAAGAAAAGCTAAAGAGACCTAAACCAGGATGTTTGGAAGTCAGGATTCCAAGAATTCTTTTTAATTACAGAACGACGCCACATCACCTGACCGGACGAACACCAGCAGAGTTGTTGATGAGGCGACGGCGAAAAACTCCCCTGGACCTGCTGCATCCAGATCTCCGAGTCAGAGTAGGGTTCAAGCAGCTACAGCAGAAGGAGCGAGCGGACAAATCGGCAAGGCGAGACGGATTACCACAGCCTGGTGATCGTGTCTGGGCTCGAAATTTCAGACCCGGAAATCGTTGGGTCCCTGCGATAGCTGAGCATCCTACCAATGCATCGTCGGCACGAGTGATGCTGGAAGCGGGCGGCACCTGGAATCGCCACGGGGATCACCTGAGGCAACAAACCCCAGTCCCACCACAAGACAGCTTGGATGTGCAGCAGCCATTGGAGAGTGCACAAGACAACATGGATGTGCAGCCACCATTGGAGATTGTAGTGAACATGCCTCTTGGGCAGCAAACCCTCATGCGGCCCGAAGACAGCGTAGCTAGGCAGACACCATTAGACAGTGTGGTAAACCTATCTAGTGAGCATGTGCGTGACACGGGTGGTTCTTGTCTGTCTAGAGCCGAGATACAGACTCCGAGTGCGGTGCGCGAAGTTTCCCGTGCGTTCAAAGTTTTCCGAGTGCGTTCAAAGTTTCCCGTGCAGCTTCCCGTGCAGAGTGCCCGAGGCATGCCCTCACATCTTCTGGGAGTGCCCTAAGCACTCCTCACACGGGACCCCACTCCTAAATCCACTTCCACCGAGCTACCGGCCTACAAGTTTCGCAGACAGCACACGCCTTCACCCCACACATCCACCCGACTACCGGAACCATATTTTGAACTCTGTGCTTACCTTCGAGTGGGTAGCGAGCATATCTCTCTCTCTCGCTTTCTTTCTCTTTGTCCTTCTCGTCTCATTTCCCCCTGCCCCCGCCACCGTTCCAGATGACTACTGTCAAGCGAGACGGCGGATCACTTCATTTTTGTGGAAATAAGACGTTTCAACAACAACTACTTCCAGAAGTCACTGCACGCAGTGCTGCGCGCGTTGCATTATGGGACGTGGTTGGCCATAGAGAGAAGTGACAATGTTTTGGTTTCAATCGCCTCGTTGATAAAGTATAGCGCATCTCAGCGATGCATTAAAATAAATTCAGCGCTTTCTTGCATTGCGCCCATTCATCATCGTGAGAGCGAGACGAATTTCACTATACTAAATATTATACCATACGGCGGCAGAGACGGTGGCAGAAACTGGCGGCCTAGGTGCTGCTGTTACCGCATTATTTTGGTCGGCGTGTTCGAACATCGTGCAGTTTTCACGCTAAAACCGAGTGCGTTAAAATATAAATTATTTTATCTCACTTCGTATCAGCGTTACACGAAGGGATAGCGATTTCTCATTTAATTGGAGACTTTTCGTAGGTCACATACGCTGTGGATTTCGGGTCCTACGGTCGCCAGCTCAATCTGTGCTCAACGTTACGGCAAAAGCTCCCGCTAATAGTGCAAATGCCTTGTGTACGATCTGCGAAAAGGTTTTATATTTTCCCGGACGCAGAAGAGAGCTGCTCGGTCAACGGTGTGTCGAGCGATTCACATCGTGAGTGGGTTAGCGTTTTACGCGCTGAAAGGCCGTGATAAAAAAATGTGACCGTTTCTCCAAACACATCCAAAATACAGAGTACGCATATACTCATTCAAATAATTATGAAGGCGAAAAAAAAAAATGCTCGTATCATTTTGAAATTCGTTCGTGTAAGTCAACAATTCGTGGCGAGTGCTTAGAACGGGCAGTTCTGGCGAGGCAGGGGATGGCGCTGCAAATAACACGGTATAGAGGTATACTATACTGTACATTAGAATATAGTTTGATATAACAATAAATAAAACCTTTAATTACGCCGATGTCATTAATATACAGTTCTAGGTTCTAGCATATCGTTATCGCAGGCTACCGTGTGCATGGCGACGCTCCTTGCGCCTGCTGAAAAGCATGCTTCGAAGATGCAGCGCGAGCTACCGGTTGCAATGTTGCACCAAACGGTACCCTGCGTTCAGGCTGTGCTAAAACGAACTATTAGTAACTATGCGAAGGTTGATAACCTGTTTCAATGCACTAAAACCGCGATTATGTGCGGTGACTTGTGAGGCTCTGATGTAGAGCCATCAATGTGAGTGCTACTCTTCCGAAGCTTGGCGGTTATCATGCACGGCTCACTTTTTTGAGCGCTGGTGGACAGGCTCAAAGCAAACACCAAGATACCTTTACCACACTCAAGAGTATTTTGCCACACGCAATCACTTTAAAAAAATGGGAGTCGAAGGGAGTCGAGCCGGTGCTCAACACCCCTAACGAAGAAGAGCACCCTGTCCTGGCGAACCTCCTCTCTCACTAAGAGGGAATGCGCCGGGGAAGAGAGGAGAGGGGTGCTAAACAAGAAGCCTGGATGACTCCCGTCACGCCAACAATGAGGCGAGAGGGACGCCGGCTCCCCATTGGTTGGTTCTTCTCCTCCATTCTGAACTTCCCGACGAGCTTTGAATGCCCGCCCACAGGTGGCGTGACCCCTGAACTGTCCCGAAGGATTCCGCGATCTGGCGAAAGATGGCGCTGCCATCGTTCCTCCGACTAACTCTCCATCCTTTTACGGGAAAAGCATTTTTATACAGAGGGGCGGGCGCTTGCGTTTATTCTAAATCTGAGTCCTTGAACCTATACGTTTTAGGCGAGTTGCTGAAGGACAACCTAGAGAGAGAAACAACTTTATTTGGAACACCACACAAATCAAGAAGCCGCAGGATAGACGTTCACCCACCGCGGCTTCCCAAAAAAGAAAAAAAAATTGTGTTCCTGAAAAAAGGAAGGAATGCATGCGAGGAGGCTTTTTTCAGTTCTGGAAGGGATGCACATGCACCGATGTTCATGCCAAGTCGAACGTTGGACGCTCGTTCGCTTTTTGTAGGGTCTTCGTGATTTCCGTCGCTATCCTATCCGCTCGGGAGACGGCTTGGATGTGGGGGTCCGAGCTTCGGAGAAGCACGGTCCAAGGGGGATCCAGCGGGTTCTCTTCTCCTTCTCGAATGTGGGCGACGAAGTCCCGTAGAGTAGACGAGGGAGGGTCGAAGGGACATTCCCAAAACAACTGTGCGATGGTGGCCTTGGTCGGGCCAGTCCCCCTGTCGGCGGGGTCTGGTGGCGGGCAGCGGGCGCACTTCCCGTCGAAGACGGTGGGATAGATATGCCGCAGAAAGGCCGGGCAGGGGAGGGTATTTGTCTGCAGCTGTCTCCACCTCAGGGCCTGGAACTTGGTGAGACTTTTGTCGGGTGGTGGATACACTCTACGCTCTAAGCGGTAGTGTTGCAAGATCTCTTGAAACACCGTCAGGCAGTCCTTGGACATCGAAAGGTGGTGGGACGCCGCCTCGTCGACGCCGCTAAGGGAACTTGGCAGCGTGCCGGCCGGCATTCGGAAGGAAGTTGCTCGAGTTGCCGTTGCGTGTGCCGTTTTGTTCCCCTCGTGAGTCGAGTGGGGGGGACTCATACCAGACGGTGTCTCGTGCGGTCGGAGCCGGGCTTGAAGGATCGAAGGATGCGTTCTGTTACCGCGCACACCCTGCCTCTGGCGAAGTTGCGGACTGCCGTCTGGGAGTCGCTGGTGATCGTCGTTGAGAGGGGGCCCGCGTGAACCAGCGCCAGTGCAACGGCCGCCTCTTCCGCCACTGCAGTGGCTCTGGTGGTCACGGAGGCCTGGGCGACCGTGGATCCGTCGCTGTTTACCACGTCAATCGCGAAAGAGGCGTTACGAGATGCGCCGCCCAGATACGGTGCAGCGTCCACGTGAAGGACGCCAGAATTGTTACGATGCTGCTTGTCGAGGGCTTCAGCTCTCGCCTTTCTCCGCTCCTCGTGATGTTGAGGGTGCATATTCCGCGGTACCGGGCGGACTTCCAACACTTTTCTAATCGTCTTCGGAACGTCGACCGGGGCCTCTTGCAAAGGTTCCGGCTCGATCCCCAGCCTGCCCAGGACGGCGCGTCCGGTGGGCGTCTTGGAGAGACGCACAATTTGAGAGCTCCGGTGCGCCTCGACGAGTTCGGACACCGTGTTGTGTATTCCAAGTTGCATGAGGCGGTCCGTAGACGTGGCCATTGGGAGTCCGAGGGCCAACTTGTACACTTGTCTTATGATGGAATCGAGCTTCTTCTTGTCGGTTGTCGTGAGTCGCATGTAGGGTACCGTGTAGAGGACGCGGCTGACGACAAATACGTGCACTATGCGGCAAACGTCGCCCTCCTTGACACCGCCTCGCTTGGTGGCGATACGTCTAATGAGACGCGCCGTGCTCTTGGCCGTCTTGCCAATTCGGAGAATGGCGTCTGCGTTTGACAGATCCTTTCTGAGGTGCATTCCGAGAACTCTGACCAAGTCGCTTTCAGAGATGCGATTGCCGTTGACCAGAACTTCAACTTCGTCCTGGAAAATGCGCTCGTGGTAGCCCCTCTTCACAAGGAGTTCCGACTTGGCATGGGAGCACTCGAGGCCGACGGATCTGGCATAGTCCACTACGACATCAGCGGCCGTCTGGAGCGCGCTTTGCACTTGTAATACGTGGCCCTCAGTTCCAAGAGTAACGTCATCGGCGTAAAGCGAATGATGTAGGCCGGGGATAACGGTCAGCTTTTCTGGCAGGTCCATCATGGCGAAGTTGAACAAGAGGGGCGAGAGGACTGCCCCTTGAGGCGTACCTCGTCCCACGCAGGCTCGAAAGGTCGGCGAGACGTCCTCTCCCAGGCGAATCTCTGCAGTGCGTCCCGTGAGAAAGGACTTCACGTACGCAAAGGTGCGGAGCCCGAGGTGCAGGCGAGAAATCCGGTTGAGAATGGCTTCGTGCTTCACGTTGTCAAACGCTTTCTGGAGGTCGAGGGCCAGCAAGGCTTGCATTCCCCTCTTCTTCTCGACGATGTCCTGTGAGAGTTGCAGGAACACGTCCTGGGTAGAGAGGTAATGTCAAGAAGGTTAGAAATAATAACGGTGTGAATATTTTTTAATACAAGGTAAAAAGAGGGGTATAAATTTTTTGTGCTTGCAACGCTACAATCGCTTATTTAAATGTTTGTTGGAACGCATTTTTTCGATGGTATTGACATATTTAATACATACATATTAAAGTAAATTTGAACGCCTAAAGTGTTTTATTATAATTTTTTACATAACTTTTGTTTCGCTGAGGGGAGCTAGCCCAAGCACGCTTTATAACGACCACCTTTCTATGTAGTACAAATGTAATAGACAATTAGTAGATGTACAAATGTTATAGACAAATGTAATAGACAAATGTAATAGACAATAGATAGAAAAGAACTTAATACATGCTCACACGCAGATCTATCTACAAAAAAAGTGGTCCTCGATTAGATAACATGTAAATAAAATAAAACTTCGCACCCCGGGGACACATACGTCCGAGGATACATGTCTAGTCGTTGTCATAAGGCTTCCCTCCCAGGCTCAGAGAGTTTGAACAAGTTTGTTTCAGCAACCTCAAACGAATAAGCATGGCTACAAAACTCTTGTACCCTCAGCATCTGCAAGACAAGAGCAACTCTTTCAGTAGTTGCATAAATCTGCGCCACCCGCGCAAAGATTGGCGGTTCAGCCTTGTGAATTACAAGAATGTCTTCCACTTTGTCCGAGCCGGATAGCAGCTCATACAAAGTTATTTTTTTAACCAGCTGATATTTATTTATATTTATTATTTTTATTTATCTAGTTATAATTTATAAGAAACGTTTATGGTCACCAATGGATGTGGGGGCTTGCTATTGTATTTTTTCGTTTTCATACCATGGTATTTTATACCATACCTTTTACTTGACAGTTAATAGTTTTCTACTAATATCCAGGATGAACGGGTTGGTTAAACGATTCAGATATTATAGGAACATATAAAAAACAAACGGACAAACACGGTTCCCGGTCAAACTTAAATATGTCGAAATACACACAGATCCCTCTACGTCACTTGCGACAAGGAATGCGTGTATTTCATCCCTATATATCCTGCGGCGCAGGGTATATAGGACAAACGTGGCGCTGCCTTAACGACCATTTCCGAGAACGCGACAATGAGGTATGGAAAGCTGCAGCCAACGCCGCGGAGCAAAATTACCACTCCATTGTCAAGCACGCCTCGGAATGTGGAACCTGCTCCGACGACTTCCCCTCGACCACCAGGATCGGTGGACACAGATAGAGGAGAGGAGGTGAAATTATTGAGGCGTTTGCGATGTACCCCGTTCATCAGTCTACCTCGAAAAGAGATTAACTTTCTTAGCCCGGAGTCTAAGCTCGTCGCCGCCGTCGCCGCCGTCTCTCGATCCATGACGTCCGTGAACCGGTCAGCCTTGGGGAGGCCTCCCTTGCACAGGTCTCCCTAACCAACCCGTCCTGACCTGACCCTTCCACTCTTTCCCTTTTCTACTGCTCCCCTCCCCTTTTCGTCTGCAAATACAGGCGTCGAGGTGAATAAATGTTGCCAATAATGGAAGCCGTGTTTGTCCGTCCTTTTATTTCACGTTCCAATAATATCTGAATAGTTTTCTACGTGTGTACATATATCTCCCATTTCTGCTTATAAAGATTATGTACCCGGCAGAAATGTTCATCATCAGCGCACAATCCATGTTGCACATACTAACTTCCTGTCTCCCTCAGGACGTATTCAGAACTACATAAATCATTTCGAATTATTTGGTGTTGACAGATATATTTCAACAAATATTTCAACCTATATTTAAAAAAAAAAAGTGCTTGCGATATGTATGTAGTTAATGGTTATTCCCTGTCATTTTCGAGTTTGCACTTTGAAAAGGGTTTAAACGAAAGAAACCATTTTTGCTTTTATTGTTTTTATGTATGTCTACTGACAAGTATGCCAATGGGAAGGCGTTGGCCATTATTCACACTTTCAATGAATAAATGCAGTTAAATACAATTGCTGTCCCAAACGGGCGTCAGCCGCCCACTTCGGATCTCATTTATATGAGATAAAAAAAAATAGCTTGGTACGTTCCACCCACTCCCCCAAGGACACTCACGACACAGGTAACTTGGCAATTTGATCTAGCGCGCACCAGCAGGAGCACGTGGAGCGAAAGCTCGTGCTGCAGAACCCAGGATTCTGGGTTCAATCCCCACCCCTGCCCGTTTTGATCTGGATGAGCATCGTACCGGCGTGCGGTCGTGTATCACTACTGCGTGGTGCACGTTAAAGACCCCAGGCTGGCGGTTGTACTGCACTGGCTAAATTGCTCACCTACAGCTGGGAGACTCGTCGCCCGTTGAGGCAGACCAAGTTCTAGGCTGTATAAACACACACACAACCCAATTTTTTTGGGCAATTTACGTAAACAATTGATAACACAAGCGATGGCTATCAGTTTAATAATGACACTCAATGCTGGCTGCTACACGCCGTATTTCGCCTGATTATCTTGCTGAAATTGTTTCTCTCGCCAAACAAGTTTGCAAAAGCTAGTCATAGTCATCTATTTTGAAAGGAAAGGTTGCAGGTTCAGTCCCCATGCATAAACTGCTTGCTTTCAAGCACGGGGCTTTCAAGTAAGCTCAGAACACTAAAAAGCCATTTCCTGTGCAGATGGCAACACACCTGCAACGCGATCGCGTGCACAACCCCCGCATTGTAGTTCACACGATTTCTTTAACCGTACAACGTTGTACCGTACAACTTTGTACAACAGATCAGTATGCACTGGCCACGATGGAGATGGACCAACCAGTCTACCCGTCCGTCGAACAAAGCCGGCGGTACAATGTCTGCCGAGACGTCCTTTAGTCTTTGACACCCGCAAAGGATCAACAAGCTGCCTTTCAGACCTCGCCCTGAGATCACAGCTCAAGGAGACAAAAAAGGGTCATTCGAAATCTTCCACATTTTCCCGTCATAATCTTTCCGGTCTAATAAAACTGTGCCTTTACTTTTATCAACCGGTAGGATCACGATGGATCTGTCTGATTAGAGATCACTCAACGCCGCGCTCACCACTGCTCAGGTTCGTACCAGTGTTTCTGGCGTTCGACAAGACGCTTACAATCGGCTCCGTGCCTATTGACACCAGACACATCTCTAATGTGACGCAATCTCTCCTGAACCTCCTCAACGATATCCCGTTTCTGAACTCTTTTTTGAGCTACAGCAAAATTCCGGCCCATTTATAATAAACTCACGTTATCTTCAGACAGTTTCTTAGAGGGCAATTTGTGCACAGCGGCCACATCTTTGAGTCGTAGCAAACGATCAGGAAGAAACGGGAGAGTTTCTGGCGGGGATGTCGGTTAGCTCTTTCCTTTTTAGATGCCTTTGCGCCAATAAAACTCAATCAATCAATCAATCAATCAATCAATCTTTCCTTTTTAGGTCTCCATCTTGTTTCTGTGCTCTGATGATGTCATAAAAATCGTGGGGACGAAGCCTGTTTCAGAGACAGGCTTCAACCGGACGGGGATATTTTGAACAGGTAGACTCGTTGTCCCTCCATCGTTGACAGTGTGTACTGAAGACGCCACCCGTATAAGTGGCAAAACGCCTATGCGTTTTTGTTATCTGTTTTATTATGTTAGGCCGGAGTGAACTTTTTGGAAACTGTGAGAACCGATATTTGCTCCCTGACGTGCCCCGGTCCCCGAAGTTCTATTTGCCATACATAATAATTTTTGCAAAGTTACGAACTGAGGGAATTCGACGCATTCTTTCTATTTCAATTGAAGATGTTGGTACCACCACGAGTTCCAGGACGGGTGTTCGTCCTAAGCTTACTTGGCGTCTACTTTAATGCAACACCTCTGTACTTGTTTTGTATGGCTTCAATTGGAATTTGAGCTACAAATCGCAGTTGTGGCAGTGCCTAGCTTTAGTCTTAAAACAACTTTAAATTTATTTTAGCGTCATTGTACAGAAACGAGCAAAAACGTCTTGATTGTTACCTAACGCCATACGTGGGGCATTGTCTACAATCAAGCTCGGGTGCTGGCCAACGTCACGCCGACCTCGCGCGTCCAGCAGGACATCCAGCCATTGAGCCTGTAGATGACTCGGTGTGGGACTGTCAAGTATCGCGAGATGTCGTCTTCCTTCTCCGGCGGCTTAGCTTGGCACGATACCAGTTCCTAACTACCTAAACGTCCTCGATAATCATTGGAGAATCGATAGATCACAAATCGCGTTCTTCTGAATCGCGAGTCACATTTTTCACAGCAACGAAAGAAAGTGGCGCACGATCGAAAGACACTAAATATAGACGCTTTACACACACGCCAGATTGAGCCGCCATAGCTGCCCTTCTCTTGTCTTACCGAGATGCCGAGCCACTGAAGCGGGCGTTGACGAGTCTCCTCAACGTCCTATGCTGGGGGGAAGGACACAGTAACACTTAAAATGGCAATAACCTGTCCTGCTGTGGAAATGATGAAGTCAAGCGAACGGAATAAGAGGGAACAAAAACTCAAGGTCAGTTATGGCGGCGCCCATGCACAGCTGCTGTAAAGCGTCTATAGATAGTCTCCTTTGATTTTCGGTGTGGTTTATTATTATTTTTGTTTTTTTTTTAGGTTGAAGGATGGCGCTATTTTATATATTGAAATCCGGGGCGAAATCGAGTTTTTGTGCCGCTGAATTTGAGATTCAATTTTTTCTAGTCAATTTTAAGTTATTTAGTTTTGAAATTGATAACTCCCCCTTTCCCTTCCTCCCCATTGACACATTAGCAGAAAGCTAGCTTTTTTACTGCGATAATACGTTTTCTCGAAATTTTGTCAATTCAGCTTATTGTTCAGTTAAGAAAGAAATTTAATTTTAGGTACCTGACTCCGAAACGCAATTTCGAACCGATTTGCTCGTTCTCATAATACACATCAGCATCCAGCGTTTGTATTTGAACGACTGTTTTCAGAGAAGTCAGTGGCAGGGTATAAAGGCAGGCGGTTTTTCACCTGTCCTGCTTCTAGCAATAGATTTCTACGCTCCCCAAAAGTTCGGTGTCCCGTGATTCTTGAGGGTGCACGCCCCCACAGCAAATGCACACTGGAAGGCAATGATCTCGTGAACAAGGCCGGGCGTCCAAAAGATACGCTCTGCGGTTTTTGTACCCTCCGTGAGTCGCCGTCAGAGACGGGAAGCCCTGTGTATACATATGGTTATGCCGAGCGAAAGCGAAGTTAACCCCGATAAAGTCAAACTTGACTTTAGCTTCCGACACTGGCGGCTCTATCCACTAGCCAAACTTCTTTGGCAGCATGGAGACATCGACGCTTATGGAGGTGACATGAAGGCCAAACCACGGCCCAACTACGGCCAAACGGGCGGCTTCGGAGTGATGCCGAAAGTGAAGGAGCACGCGCCCCCAATGGTGCCCAAAACCATGGGTGTACCAACCGGGGGGGGGGGGGGGGGCAAGGGGGGCGCTTGCCCCCCCCAGTTCTCAGAGTGAGAGGGCAAGGCATGTGTTTTGCCCCCCCCCCCCCCCCCCCCCCCCTGAAACAACCGCCACTGGGCAGGACCAACACTGTCCGGCGGTGCCGAAGGGATACCAAGGGCACCACCCCCCGGCCCTGAGGGAGGGGGGAGGGGGGGTCTGGGTTCCCCCCCCCCACTTTAAAACAAGTTGGTACGCCACTGCCCAAAGCATTCTGTCTCCCGTACCCACTCTCCAGACCAAAGCAGAACATGGTATCTTATATCTAAAATATCTAAAATGACCGCAGCTCGCTCACAATCTCAGCACTCTTCAGTCATCCTCCTGTCAACAAAATCCAATCGCTGGGAATTCGCAACGCAACTTTATCTCGCACACTCTTCGGAGGGGAATACGCTTTCTTCGTCACGACCCCCTCGGACAAAGCGCGATCACTTCAAATGAAGCAAGAGCGGGAATCCTTTCTTTATCGGACCAACAACGAAAACAAAGAGCACGAATCAACATAAGCGAATGTTCGTTTACCTACTAGGAACGAAGCGAAAAAAACGCACAATCAAGCCGTTCTTGAAAACGACCACCGACATCAAAACACACTATTCAGACTCCTCCACCACCAATGGCGTTGCTTAAGTTTGGACACCATTGAGGGCGTGGCACTCCAGAAGCAAGTTCCTATCTCCATGTTTGGCAGTGACGGCCAGGCAGCTAACTGCTGACAAATGCATATTCGGTTTGAAATTTTTACTTTCAGCGCTGTAAGCGAACATGAATGGGCCGGCAATAAAAAAACGCCATGTTTATCCTGGCCAACAACAAAACACCGAACATATAACGGCATGGAAGCATATTCTTCGGGAGTCCGCGGTTCGAGCTGATAGTCAAATAAATGTGCGAAGCTTCATTATATGCTGCTCCTGTAGCCCAAGTTTATTTATCTTTGAAAAACCTGCATCGCTTAAACAGGTATTCAATAAATAGGATAAGCAAAAATAAATTGTAAATATAGCAACATCAGTATATATCTGACTGTTATTGTTGTTCGATCAAATAGTTGCAATTTAACTCCTTCCCCGATCATCGTAAATCTCCACAGAGCTCATAGTTTTCCTTTGAACAATACAATGATTATACTCTAAGAAATCTACGCGTGTAACCCTGCGTAGTCTCATTGCTCTCATAAACCACCTAATGAAAAAGGAAGCTGGATACTTTAATATGTATTTTTAAAAAGTAGCCTAACTTGCCGGAGCACATTGAGCGCGAAGGACGAATGGACCCAGCACTGTATGCATTTGGCGAGCAACACTGCATGCGTGCCTTCTTAAATGTTTAATGTTATGGAGGCGCTCGCAACGGCTTCAGTGGTGCAATTGACGCGGCTGCTATACACCATACTTATGCTTTCGTTTACTCTGCGTCGCGTGCTAAGTGGAACCAGCATGGCTTGCATCGTCGGCCGTAATTAAAGGTACAACTATGAATTGGTTTGAACCGGCTCACGTTGGCAGAACCGGGAACGGAATTGATATTTGGGGTGATTTCTTCGATCGTAGCCGAGCTGGAATGTAAACCAACATTGTTCGATCCGAACGTAACCGAAATAGTGACAGGTTCGACACCCTTGCCAGATGGCCTTCGTCGGGTCGGCACTTAAACCTCCATGCTGTCATTTAATTTTAACGCGGAATGTGCCGTATGGCTGGGATCTATTGGAGAAAACCGAGCCGCTTGGGTGACCCGCTGGGCCACCACGATCGATCGCCACGCTCAGGCACCACTCTCGGGCACCACGACGCTCGGGTGCCACGTTCGAGTGTCACAGAATTGGTTCTTTTTGTTCGGGTGGCTGCAAACAATCGGGCTAATAATTGCTCGTGAGAACCTGCCTTCTCCTGCAGCTGTCACAAGGGCCTCATAGCCATCCAAGGGCCCCTAAAACCCTACGCTTTGCCCGCACCTCATTTAGAACCAGAATAAATGAAAACGCATTTAGAAAGCAGAGTCCTCATTAAAAAAAAAAAAAAAAAGTTTACATATGTCTTAATTATTCTGATCAACTCGAGGAGGCACAGAATGTGTTGTAAATGAGCTAGAGACATGTCGTGTGCGGCAAGTACCGCACGACACAATAATAACGGGCTTGACAAATTCTAGCAAATCATAGCGAATTTGAACCAATTCTAGGAAATAATGGTTCGTGGAACCGCACACATCCTGTTCCTTGCTCATTCGCAACACATTTCGTGCCTCCCTGAGATTATTAGCATAATCAGAGCAATTATATATTGTGTTGGAAACCAACGCACTGGTTAGTGTATTTACTTGTTTATTAAAAAGACGCGGTCAATCAGGATAATATGTAAATTGTGTAGTTTTTTCAGGTTCGTGACAGCCACGCTAATACCACCGAGGCAACTGTGAGGCGCTTGCTGGCTGCTTCAACGAAAAAACAAACTCATTAAATGGCTGCCCGATCATTTCTGTCACACTTTTTGACGTATGACGTATGGAAAATTAGCTATTACAATAAGCTGAAATTAAAATTTTACTATAACTCGCGAACTACTCAAACATGGACAAACTATTTAGGTAGCTCCTGTTTCGACGTTTCCGTCCGAGAAGAAAGTGACTACGGTCGCAATACAGGGGAAAAAGTTCCCAGACCCCTGAGGCCGTCACGCGCAAAAATGTCCGGACATCGGGAAGGCACCCCTCCGGATTCCCAAAGTGGGCTAGTGTACAAAGTAAGCTGTGGAGACTCAACGCCACTTAAATCGGTGAGACTGGTAGACAAAGAATCACCCGTCTCAACGAATACAAAAGAGATGCTGCCAATTCGACACACGCCACATGGGCGAAGACCCAGCTTGTCGGTAATTTGTGGTTTTGTGGGCGACTACGAGAGGCACGTAAGAAATTTATTAAACGATTTAAAACTTCTTGAAGAAACACACATGACGGCTAGATGCCGTGATGAAGACAGAGGGGAAAGTAAAGGGCAAGAGAGAGTAGATCTTGAGCACATAGTAATAAATGAACGGTTGCTAACTGCTTGCCTCTTTTTGTTCTAGAACAACTGTATAAAACAAAGTCTAATCTGGAATTGTGTATGTACTTAGAAACTTGATGTAAGCATGTGAAGGTTGTGCTTAAAATATTCTGCATAAGCGCTGTACAAGGTTGGGAACCGGAAGCACATCCTAGCAAAACGAGGACTAAGATGTGCTTCTGTTTGCAAATCGTAAACTTCAAATAGCCTGCAGCACATAGTTCTTAAGTGTTCAGAAGTGCTGCAAATATAGTTGAAACTTCTTTTGGGATATGGTTATAATCCGTGCTTTCTAGTTTCAGGTCAAAGATAAGGCTCGATTTTTTTTCGTCGACGTGGAGGGAAGTGTCGAACCAAACGACATTTTGAACCTGGCTTTGAACCCACTTGTCGGTGAAGGCATTATACAAGAGGAGCCAACGCAAATCAACTGTTGAAAATGACCTTCTACAAACTCAAATAAAAACGTTTGTCATTTTTCAAATATGTTGTTACAATAAAGACTTCAATCATAATTACCTATTTTGTGCATCTTTCTTTCAGTGGTGCAAATACTGAGAGCATGAACTGATGCCTTCGACAGCACCCCTGCTTTACTAAGAACTCGTGCAGCAGAACCAGCTTCAGAAAAGGGGCTCCCTCGAAAAGTTTCATCTGACTCCTTGACAGACATGTACACGTTACCCCAAAAAAGTAACTAAATACCGTTACTCGTTACTCGCTCAAAAAGTAACTAAATACGTTACTCGTTACCGATTCTCAAAAGGAACGCGTGAGTTACCTCAAATGTAACGAGTTACTTTCCACGTTACTTTGACGACCAAAAACACAACTGTTTTTGTTTCATGGCTTATTGTTTTCTTTTTAGTAATCATTGCCCTTCAGCAGCAGCTGCCTGTAGAAGTTTTCATCATTTATGTTTCCCCGCTTCCTTGAAAATACATCTCCGGCGACGCTGAAGAGTCGTTCTACCGACGCGCTCGAAGGAACGGCAGTGTTGTGCTTCAGGAAGAGCTGGTGAATCTTCGAGAACTGCGCCTTCATTGAGGACAGCGGGTGATGGGTTATGTGCCTCCCCGTGTTTGCAACCTCCGGGTTTACATACGGTCCGTACCCGTTTCTAGAAGGTTCAACCAACGAACCTGATTGTGCTCGCTGGGTGAAGGACATTCCCAGCTGTAGAGTTCAGTACAGCAACGTTTATCGTTGGACACGTCAGTCGAACCGTTCGACTGACGTGTTCAGCGATATACGTTGCTGTACTGTCATACTGGTTAGTTGTTTTTCGGGTTGCCCATCTGCCTTTGTCACAATAGACGCATACTCAGGTTAGAATAAAAACAAGGCCGTTTAAGCGGTGTTGTACACGTTACTCCTCAAAAGTAACGAGATACCGTTACTCGTTAGTTGGCTTTCAAAGTAACTAAATACCGTTACTCGTTCCTTTTCTAAAAAAAGTAACTAAATACGTTACTCGTTACCGAAAATAGTAACTAGGTACAAGTAACTCGTTACTTGTAACGCGTTACGTACATGTATGCTCCTTGATTTGTAATGCGGGTATCAACAAACACCTAAAAAAAGCGGAGTCATTGAAGTCTCAGGTACTCGAAAATGGTGCCAAGCAACTCCTCCAGGGACGAGAGTCCTCTGAGTCTCAGGGGGTTGCAAAGGGTGCTTGGGAGCACCATTATGCGAGCGTGTCTGTTAAGCACCCAGGGGAGTTAAAGAAATCCTCAACTGATAGGAGTTCTGTAGCTCCCATGGTGTTGCAAAGCCCTACTGGACTGGGGAGTCATGCGAGTCCCTAGGAGTCGTAAAGGGCGCAATATACCTCCCACAATATTGGGAGTCATGTGAACACCTGGGAGTTGAAAGGAGCATTAAACAACACCCATAAAAATACGGGTCGAGTGAACCCCTGCGAGTTATAAGCAGTGCCAGACAACACCCCTAGTTAGGGGGATCACTTGACTCCCTAGGTGTTACTTAACGAATTAAATAGCACCCTTAGTGAGGGGTGTCAGATGAGTCCAAAAGGATTCAAATGAGGTGCTAAATGACCCCCCAAAACCGGGTGTACTAGAGCTCTCCGATTTAGGGAGATAACATGATTCCCCCGGGGAGTTATTTCTGAGATATCACTTGACTCACCTCAAGGGAGTACCCGTGTACACCCTTTTTTTTTAGAGTGAACTATGCGACTGGCGCCGAAAACGCGCTCCGTAACCTTTAACAATGAACATGAAACTGAGGTTTCCGCGCATTTAAAAATGAACATGCTCGTTTTTCTGACGCACGTCAACATCACTGTCTCCTTTGATATGCTCCTGCCATGACCGATTCGCATTTGTATCTCAATAAATTAATTCAAACGCAGAGACCAGTGGCAGCGAGCGTGCGCACGACGAATCCTGGCAAATATATCCCCGTATTTTCTAACATCTTGGAACGACCACCCCGCGTTGGAGCTGCGAATACTGAAAGAGAGCGCAATTCCTCCCCTCCCTGCGTTTTCCTACTTTCCATCAATGGCAATCACCCTTGTTCTCCTGCATAGTTTTAACGCGCAGGCGATACACCCCCTAGCAACGGCGCTCACGCCGGATTGGCTGGCTCGTGGAGACATACGCTGGCACCGTAAACATAGGCAACGGTTACAATGTGTTTCTCAATCGTGGTAAGTTGTCTCCCTCATACACAGCGGACCCGTGTTCGATTTACAGTGTGGGCTTACTTTTTTTTTCTCGAACATTTTGTTTTGTCGAAGCATTTGGCGATATTTACGACATTTCTTTTTTACGATGAACAATGTAAAAAGAAACGAATGTTCAGGACGAAACTTCGCTGAACTAAATCGTATGAGACTACCTTTACGGAGGTGTATGGGGGACAGCAGGGCTTGTGTTTCCGGCTGGATGCCGCGAAGCGGCGTTTACAGGGGGAGGGGGGGGGGGGGGGTCGTCATATATCGCATTGTTCTCGTCCCATGATCGTATTTGTTTCGTGTCTGGGACAGAACTGATACAAACGAGCTGATTGCGGGCAACAAAAAACCTCTCGGTTTATTCAGTTATCGCTTTTATAACGTGTAGGGGAAAGGGTGAAGGAAGAGGGGAAGGCAAAGCAAAACGAGAGATTGCAAGCGGCGTAGCGTACATGCATCGTGACGATGCTGAATTTTACAATCACGATACAACTTCCTTTTTTTTTTTTTTTTTTTTTTTTTTTTTTTTTTTTTTTTGAAGGAGTTAACAAAAACAACGGACATGTTTCATAAGCTCTGCGCGAAGTTTTCATCGTAGCCCAGCCGCTGTGGTGCTCTTCTGTTGCGTGACGATCTTCTTAACACTGCTGTGGCCGTGGACGGGCTGCCAGCGGGTGGCTGAAGTTGCTCGGGTGCACCTTCGTTCGCGCTTGCTTCATCAGCCGAGTCATCGTCGGAGCTGTCAAAAAGTTCTTTCGTTGCTAACAAATGCTGGCGGTTTCGTCGTAACACCTTGCCGTCTTCTGTAGCGACCTGGTAAGACCTAGGGCGTGTCCTCTTGATCACCTTGGCCTTCGTCGCCCACGTGTCGCCCTGGATGCGGACGGCTGCTCCTTCTTGCAACGGGGGAAGATGCCGTCTCACCGGTTGTGTCTGCTGATGCTTCAGCACAACTGTAGGTGGCGTCTCGTTGAAGTCCGGTAATGGTGTCCGCAGCCGCCGACCTTGGAGCAGCTCTCCCGGAGACTTGCCGCCTTCCAGGGGACTGGACCTGTAACTGAGCAGTCCAAGCCAGAAATCGTTTTTCCCTTCTGTTGTTTTTTTTAGTATTCTCTTGACGATTTGTACACCTTTTTCCGCTAGGCCGTTCGAGCGGGGAAACCGTGGGCTTGAAGTTGTATGTTTGAAATCGTAGTCCTTTGCAAAGGTGGCAAATTCTCGGCTGGAGAATTGTGGCCCATTGTCTGTACACACTTCTACTGGTATGCCATATCTGGCGAACATGGCACTCAGTTTATCAATAACTGTAGCGACAACCATTTTCGACCCTAAGCGAGAGACCAAGATAACAGCGGATGCTTCCCGGAACGGCATAGGGGCAGCCCTTATGCAGCGTCAAGGTGATTCTTGAAACCGATCATCGCCCGCTGATAGCAATCTCTAAGAAAGCTATCGGCGATATGCCGCCACGGCTCCAGCGTTTCTTCCTTCGCCTGCTCAAGTACGATTTCCACTTGCAGTTCACTCCAGGAAAACAGTTGGTGCTGGCTGACATGCTGTCGCGGGCTCCGATCAGCTCTCCCAACGAGGACGAAGCGAACGAAGACGTGGAAGTACATGCCGTGAGTGTTGCTGCGTCACTGGTCAGCGAGGCGACTCAAGGGCGGTTGGCAAGAGAGACGAGCAATGACAGGTATTTAAAGAGGGTAATCGAATGCCTGGAAGCTCACCGGCCAATCGAGGGACAACTTAGACCCTTCTCAGAGGAATTATCAGTGGTGAACGAGCTGTTGTTCAAAGGTTGCAAGGTTGTTATCCCACTTCTGACACCATGTTTCGTGTCTGGGACAGAACTGATACAAACGAGCTGATTGCGGGCAACAAAAAACCTCTCGGTTTATTCAGTTATCGCTTTTATAACGTGTAGGGGAAAGGGTGAAGGAAGAGGGGAAGGCAAAGCAAAACGAGAGATTGCAAGCGGCGTAGCGTACATGCATCGTGACGATGCTGAATTTTACAATCACGATACAGTATTAGGTGATTTTCATCGGCGCAACCGAAAGAGGCAGGTAATACGATCCAGAGTTTTACAAAGACTTACCTCGCACAGTCTCCCTCGGAGGCAATGGAAACTTTTCCGACCAATCGTCTTAGTCGTTGAGGATTTTCTTTTCCCGTAGGGACGGCAAAATGCTTGTTCCCTTTCGCAACGCTGTTTGTACAACCCAGAGCACAGCATGATGTCATCGCGTTGCCGCCAAAATCGTGGTAAAAAACAAACAAAAAAGAAACCTACGGTTGGGCTGTAAGCAACGGAGCCACCGCCACGCCTAGCACGAAGATGGCGTCGGTTTATAGCAGACCACCGGATCACGCGGGATCATGGGAAGGTAACGGTCGCGTATCGCGCCCAATCCAATTAAAGATAACTTTTGAGAGGGAAAGAGTAATCGAAAGCAGAAATTTCTTAAGCACAAAACGAGCGTGTTGCTAACAGTAATTAAACACGGGGAAGATACACAGAAAGGGGGGACGGACAACGAAGACTTCCATTTCAGACAATGTGCGCTACCTCTCAGTATATAGAAACCTTAAGAAGTGGTCTATTCAAAGGAGAAAACCCCGAGGCTCTTCTCATTCAGCCATTTCAACTACTCAAATCTGTCGGATCCAAGACCTCCGGTTTTTCGCGGAGTAAGATGTATTCCCTAGTGCAGTATTTGGCACTGCCTTCCCTCTTCTGTGTTCTCTGTAGTGTCACGAAGTAGATAGTATCACTCCGTGTCGCGTGGAGATTCAGGCGCAAAGAAAGCAACTGGAAGGTGTGCACCAGCATTTATTAAGGGAGGGGGAAGTTCACGTAATCCATCGCAAAGATTATTTGGTCAGCCAGAATTTCGGGGATAGCATTCGACAGTGTCTCGTTCATTTTCGACTGGACCGCATCTCGGAACATGATCTCTTGGGGAACGTATTTCACGACTGGCTTCAGGTCTTTCAGGCGTATGCCGACTTCGTCCACAGTCACTCGCACGTTCTCTGTCTGGTTTCCTGTAACGCAATAAAAATGTAACAGGGGAAATCAGTACCTATACTTTTTGAAACTATCATTCACAGGGAACTGTGAAGAACACTCATATTTATATTTCGTTCCAACATTCGAGTCGAACAATATAATTTGTAACAGTTCACAACGACAGCCATTTTGTAGAAACTAGAAAGAATTGTCCCTGTAAGTGGTGACGTGAAAGTTTGGCACTGTGTTCCAAGCAAACCGTTACTATACTTCGTTTCAGCTGAAGTCTAGGCGCAGCGGACGCTACGAGGTAATGTGACCAATCAAGCAGCTTAAAAACTGCAAGTCACTTGGCCTTCTCTGTTTATGATTTGTTCAGCGATGATAGAACACGTACAGAAACATGACAAACACCCTGATAGTGCTCTTTATTTATTTATTTACAATACCCACAGGGCCATAAGGCGTTAGAGAGGGGAGTTCCGAATCTGATGGTTCACTACGAGCTGATGGTACCGTTCAGACTCTGTCTGACTGGTGATGGTACCATTCAGACTCTGTCTGATTGGTGATGGTACCATTCAGACTCTGTCTGATTGGTACCATCAGCTCGTCCTCGTCTAGACTTAAGCTGAAACGAAGCATAGGGCCCTTTTTGTGGAAACATGCATGGGGGCTCGACGCAAGGTTACAAATCGTCTCATAATAGAGTAAATCATTTTTATAACTATTGCGTCTTTTAATATCTAATCGTGAAAACTTTTCATATCGTCTCAGTGTAGTAAAGCGATGAAAAAGGCCCGTAACAAAGTTTCAGAAGCGGTTTTGTCTCGCCAGCAGACGACACGATTGCTTCGCTGGCTCAGTCGTTCTTTCTGAGGGAGTACTGGACTGCGATAAATTAAGTTGGTGACGAGCATGGCCATGGAGACGAGCGACAAATTTTCTATTCTCAAGGTCAACTTTTTGTGCGATTTACGAAGCGAAGCGTGCACAGCTTTGATCAACGCTCGATGTCCGCGAGCGCGCGAACGCCTGCACGTGGAGGCTTCCACAGTATTTTAGAAGAGTAAAAACAATGTGAAGCCGAATCACGTAGGACAACGACGTGAAATGTAGCAAAGTCTAGGTGCAGGCCAACACACATTTTAAGGAGTTCTAACGGCACAGAAGTTGCTTCACTGCACATTTTCGTGATAAAACGAACCGTCCGTAACAGATATTCAACTAACCCAGTGTGATTATCTAGCCCTTTCGCTCATTAGGGTCTTACTGAAAACGGAAGGATCAGCATACTTTTTTTCTCAGTGTGATGATAACAAGCACGTACGAAACATACCCATATTGCAAGCTTGAAAAACGAAGCATAGGGTCCCGAACCGTTCGAGTTCTGCTCCTTTATTACAAAGCCCGCCAGCTGCAAAATCGAAAATTGGGCCTGACGCTGTTTTGATCTCATGTTTTAAAGAGATGGTTCTCTAGCAGCAGTTTTAGCGAACCTCCATACGTGTTATGATTTTCGTCAGACAGTGTCTCGTATATTACGCAAATACAATTAATATAAAAAAATGAGAAGAACATAAAACACTAGGACGAACAAGACGTGCTTCCCATTATTGATATTATACTTACCAGCACGCTCTCAATTCCAAGTAAATACAATTAGTTTTTATAATCCTGATGAGTTTTCTTAGACCTGCCGTGCTGCCAATAAATACAAGATTAAAATTGCATCATTATGCAAAAATTCAATCTCTTGCAGACGACCGTCAGTCATTCCCCAGGCGTTCGTCATGCGTTCGTTGTCTGCAGCAGGCATCTCGAACGTCTCGAGGACCCCAAGTTGCCGTCGCAAATATTTCAAAAACAGCCGATTTTCGACTAACTCCTGTCGTAGTAAGCGTGAGTGAGTGAGAATATTTGAATAATCAGAAGAAAAAAGAAGAGATAGACCGGGCAGGCCCGGGGGGGAAGGCACTCTTGACCATTACCATCGGTTACGGGAGGGGAACGGGCTGTGGAAGGGGATTAAATGCATTGAATAAGCCCGGATGACTTGATGTAGTCAATTAGCGAGTCTAAAATGGCTTTTCTGTGCTCGGGCCAATCCTCTGGAAGGATCTAAACCCTCAGATGGTTCCCTCTAGCTTCCGGTGGAGGATATTCGATGGCTGTCTTGCGTTTGCTTTGGGACCTCGGGCAGTCCCAAAAGACTCGTTAAATGTGCGCAAGGACGTGACAATCCTTGCACAGGCCGTCCTGTCTATCCCCCTCTGTTTCATTATCCTTCGTGCTGAAGAAGTTCCTTCGGGCCGGTGTGATGGCGGTGCCGGTTCTGAGCCTTCTGAGACGCACCCTCTCCATCTGCAATGATTAGACGGAAGTGGGTGCTCGTCTCTTTTGCGTAGCTCAGCGTGACGTTGCTTTCTTTCCTAGCGACTTTGGGCTTTTCTTTCTGCAGGATCAAGACCTTGCCGCCGGCTTCCTATATCTTTACTTTTTACACGTTTACTTACACGTCCGATTTTTGAATGATGGCTCTTTCAGAGCGGAATTTTCTCTCATGTATTCATCCATAGCAACGCCCCTTGCAACGGTTTATTTAAAGCAATGACGTCACACTTAGTGGGTCAATTTTGAATAGTTGTGATGGTCTCGGAGTTTATGCAACAGAGCGCAGGAGCGTGAATACATTATTCTTATCGGCAGTTTAGAAATTACATGCAGTTAATGACTACAATATATATAGTGCCGCGAACACTGATATATATGTCAATTTGCTGGATCGCGCTTCCCCGTCCGGTGAACTCGGCCACCGGAAGTCCTGAATTGGCAATCTTGGGCTTGCATAAAGCTAGCCGGATGTAATAAAGTTGACAGTTAGTCTAGTTGGTAGTCATTGTACATGGGGAACAAAAAGAGCGAAAAACGCGAGAACAAAAGATTAACATGCACGACAGAACAAGCGTTGACTCGCAACGACTAGTTTTTCACCTATAGAAAATAAAGAAAACAGGCAACACACATTCTCACGCGCGTTTTCCACCCATGATAGCGGCTCACTACGGCACGCGCTGGCACTTCATTCATCCCGCTACGGTAAACCCGTAAATAATGACGTCACAACATTGCGCTCTGCTCCAAACAAACCGTTACTTAGGCCGTTGTTATGAACAAATGCATGAAGGCACGACGGGAAGTTATAAATTGGCTGTTAAAAATTAAATATTTTTTGTAAGTATTGTATCTTCTCAATATCTAATCATGCAGACTTTTTCTATCTTTTGAGTACCATAAAGCGATGAAAAAAACCGTAAAAAAGTTTTACGACCGGTTTCTCCATGCTAGTAGACGACACGATGGCTTCGCCCCACACGTAAACAAAGCATACGGCGTTCCAACCCATTCCCATGAAATAGTTCAGTTGAACTACGGAGGGTTGCAGCCAAAACTACATGAATTTAAAATTCACTTACAAGCACTAAAACACCGCGAACCAGGCGATATTCTTATTCAGGAAGCTAATATTGACAAAATTAAAATTCGAGGATATAACGCATATATACACCCGAGCATTCAAACGCAAACAAAAATTTACGGTATTATAGTGACATTAACAAACCAAATATACACAAACAAATAATTCCGAGCCAGCGTGTTCACACGACCGTGAGATCGTTTCTACGCAGGTCAAACTCGGAGATACTATGATCGACATACGCAACACACACAAAAGGCCGTCGGTGAGCTCCAACGAGGCTGCTTGATCAAGGGATTCGTAGCAACGGGCCGGCACACCATCCTGGCTGGCGACTGTAACGCTTGTCACACCACGTGAGGATACCCCGACAAGAACGCCCGGGGGAAGAACATTAAGAAAGCCTGCGTCGCAGCCAAGCTCAAGTTCTGTAGCAGCCCTGAAGTCCCCACCCGGTTGTCACAGATTCCCGGAGATGACACGGCACTCGACCTATCCTGGACTTCTCCGAGATTGAAAGTCCAATCGCAAGTGCAGTCAGACCCAAGGGCAGCGATTACCTTCCCAATTTTATCCAGCCCTTCCTTTGCACCTCCGAAAACAGCGGGCAACCTTCACCGAGACAACTATCGTACGCAATAGCTCGTCACGACGACGCCCCACTCGCGGAGTGCATCCAGCTCGCGCTCAAGAAAGCCTGCACCGAGTACCAGGTGAAAAAGGACACGCCACCCCTCGACCTCCGCGGAAAAGTTCGGTACAGGGCCAGGTAATCCCCCACAGAAAGATCCCCCTCAACCAAGTCACAGCCGAGGCTAAGAAATGCACGATCGAGCTCTGCCGCACCACCTGGAGAGGGATATGCGACTCTTTAAAGACAGGACGGGCTACATGAAAAGATGAATGGAGTACAAGGGAATTTCCGCCAAGACTAAAGCCCGCAACACCGGAAGCAGCCAAGCTCTGGGTCTGAACATAACCAAGGAACAACTCGTGGAATTAGCCTGAGAACTTTTCTTCAAACCCTACGCCACCACCGGCCGAGGTATACACCTCCCGGGCCGAGGTATACCTGATCCAGACCAAGTCACCATAACGGCGCTCCGGAACCTTCCCATGGAAGCGCGGAACGAGCTCCTCTACATGTTCAATGTGGTCTGGATGAAAGGCGCAATACTGGCGCAGTGGTAACGGTCCGCGATGACTCCCATTCCGAAGCCCGGCAAGACTCCACACGGCAAGTCTCCACGTCCAGACATTCGAAGCCCGTCAAGACTCCACATCCAGACATATTCAATGTGGTTTCGATGGAAGGCGGAATACCGGTGGAGTAGAAACGGTCCCCAGTGATTCCCATTCCGAAACCCGGCTAGACTCCGATATCGTTCACCTCCAATCTACGCAATGTATCGGAACGCATGGTCACCAGCCGCCTACAATGAATCCTCTAAACTACAGGGGCCCTCCACTCCATGCACACGGGGTTCTGACTTCAAATGTCAACTCAAGACAGCCTGTTAATGGTTCATCACGACCTCTACGAACGTCACCTTTTCCATTTTCAGCCCCGGACACTCGTCGCCAATCACTGGCGCAAGGCTTTGGACTCTATCCAGCACACCACCGCGGTCGCTGCTGTTAAAGGCAAGGTGTACAGGGCCGCCACTTAAATTTTACGAATATCTTTCTTGAAAATCACACCTACAAGGAGCGATCGAAAATACAAAAAGAGGCTCGAGGCCAACGACATCGGCGTACCTCAAGGGGCGTTTCTGTCGCCACTTCTTTTCAACCTCGCCTTGACTGATTTCGCCCCAGCCTTTGGTGCCGTTCCACAGGTGCGTTAAACCATTTATGCGGATAACGTCCCTCTGTGGACGAACGTTGGACTGGCATCCGACCAGCAACGCCAAGCTCCACTTGCCCTTGACATAGTCACCACTTCCGCGCAAAGCACTGGACTTGAGCTTTTTAAGAAGACCAGGTGTATGGTTATTCCCGCAAAGCGCAAGAGATCACGAACGGACATTCAGCTTCACCTGGAAAGCAGCCCCATCACACCGACAGAGAGTGTGAAAATACTGGGTGTCCCCTTCGACCACCGCGGACGACGGACGAAAAAAAGCAGTGGAAAAACGTTCTGATCCCCCTCAAAGAAATTATCAACAAAGCTTGGAGGGGCTCAGGAAGATCTATTATTCCGCCTCGTGCTAACGCTTCTGGTGTCAAATGTTATTTATGGACTGAACTTTCAAAAACTAACTTGGGCGCAGGGGACTACTTTCGTTACAATGAATCGGGCCGGAATACGAATCGCCACGGGTATCCCTCGCTTTTCGCGGTTGCCAAGAACTACGAATCAGTCACGCGCTGCGCCCGTCCCCGACTCCCAATTCAGAACTGCGCATATCCCATATGTCCACGCCAGTTTGGCTATCAAGAATTCATCATTCCACAGATCCAGACGACGTCGGCCCCGATCCGAACTGCGAACACTGCGGTGTTCCTGCCACCTGCTCCCATCTCGTGTGGGATTTCGCGGGGTCCGCGCCGGAGTTCGAGGCCGCGATCCGTAACCTCCCCGATTACTTACGTCATTGCTCCCATACACAGTGGACGAAACCAACAACCAGCATTCAGAGTGAACAAAAAAAGTTGTTTACACATATCTTATCGACTTCATCCGATCCACCAGGGTCGGCAGGTTAATTTAATCATCGTCATTCTCACATCCCTTCTTTCTTCCCCCGACTACTCTGAGGCGTTCCAGCCAGAAGGCTGCATCATAATAAATGTTATACATACATACAAATCGGACTTTTTTTGTGTGTGTGTGCTCCCTGAAATGACGAGCAATGAGCTGTCGATTTTAGGCTTATTATTCAGGATAAAGTAAGTAGGCAGGCGAGCTGGTTTATGTTACACATTTTTGAGAACCGGAGACGACGGACGAAAAAGGGGACAACACACAAAACGTCTCAAACGCAGCTACCTAACGTAGTTGCGTTTGAGACGTTTTGTGTGTTGTCCCCTTTTCGTCCGTCGTCTCCTTGTTTTCAAAAATGTGTTATTATTCAGCTTTCCTGGGTGAGTTTTTCCATTGGGAGGACCAGAGGGAAACCACATAACTTCAAACAACGTCCCAGCTACGGATACAAAAGTTCAGCTCGGAGCCATGGAGACGAAGACTGCGAGCAACGCCGAACCAACGCGACCGCCAAACTACGCAGCTTCGACCATGGCCTCCAAGATCCCGAAGCGCGCGCGATCTCGGAGGCCATGCTTCGACACAAGAAACCCAACGCTGGAGGGCCACACGGTGGTTTGCCTCGGTGAGCCCTCCACAATTCCAAGCACGTTTTTTGTTTTTTTTTTCAGCCGAACAGATCTTAAAAACCCTAGTTTCGAATATCCCGGAAGAGATCCTCATTGACACATGCCCGTTCACACTCTTGCGACCGAGTACGACTGAGAGAGACGATATCTCTTAAAACTTCTTAAATTTTTTTAGAACGAAGGAACACACTGGCATTGTGGCGTCATCTATGCGATGACCCTGGAACTGCATTTCACAAGAGCGAAGGTTTTGCGGGATTTCCGAGGTCAAATGTGCGTAATACCCATAGAAAGGCTCGTTTATAACATTGACAAAATTTTTTCGAGCCAAGAAAGAAAGGATAATGCGCGAGAGAAATAAAAAAATATGCCGGACCGCCGAGTTTACACTGCTACCCAATAGATGGCGCCAGTGTGTCCTCTGGTTTAAGAAGTTTTAAGGAACCCAGGTTTAAGAGGTCGCAAGAGTGTGAACGGGCCTTTACGGTTACCAAATATAAAAAAATATATATAAAGGGTGTTTTTTTTAAGCTTAACAGAATTTTTGTTTAAAAAAACATGAAAGCTAGATTAATGCGGTCTGCGCAGGTGAGTTACATGGCCAGACGACATAGTATAGGGGACTAATCGTAACGATCAGTCGACTAATTAGTTAAAACTCGTTAATTAACTTTTAATGAATAAAAATAGACATATAGTTCCAATTAGCAACTTGTTCAGCGCCATCGAAAACTACTAAATCAGTCATTTTCAGAGAGACTTTGAGCGCGTGAGAAGCGCAGTAGTGGACTGAGGTTACCACTCGTGGAGCAGGTACAAGGCTGGGGCTAAATAAGACACGGCAAAATTGCGCGGGCACCTTACGGCAACCGCTAGCCTTGTATCTCCTCCACGAGTGGTAACTTTAGTGCACTACTACGTTTCTCACGCGCTCAAAAGTCTTTCTGAAAATTACTGATTTAGTGGTTTCGGATGACGCTGAGCAAGTTTCTAATTGGAACTATATATATATTTTCATTAATTAAAAAGTTAATTAACGAATTTTATCTAATTAGCCGACTGATCGTTACGATCATCCCCCTATACTATGTCCCCCTGGCCGTGTGACTCACCTGCGCAGACCGCATTAATCTAGCTTTCATGGTTTTTAAAAAAATATTTTGTTAAGCTTAAAAAAAAATTGCAGTGGCTTAGCTCGGCTATGCCAGGATATACGTAGCGTGAGCTTAGGTTCAGCTGGTTAGTCTTAGCTTTCCTGGTTGTCTAGGATTAGCTTGATTATCATGCTTACTGCTGCTTCAATGACACACACACGGTACACGCATTATGTGACTACTTCGGGATCCGACGAGTTAAGCTTCTCCGCTCTTCTGCGCCGCTGAGCAGGAATTTCGCTCTCCTTCTCCATGGCTATTCCACACTGGCAAACGCCCCGCTATATCTATACCCCCACTGATACTTCTGCGCATGCGCACAAAATGAGAGGCGCTATCAAGCGGCTCCGGTGCAGCGTCAGACTTGGCCATTGCTCAACGGAGCCGCACAGCTGGGCACGCGGCAACGCCAGTGCGTCTGCCGCGGCTATGACGTCACTCCTCTGGCATGCGCAGACCACCGAGGTGCGCGCGTCGGCGGCGGCTCTGGCGCGGCAGCTGTGCAGCCGCCTCGGTGGCTCCGAGGTGAGAGTGCTGGCCTAAGGATCCCCATGTGGCGGGTTCGAATCCCGGCCGAGGTGCCCGCAATCTGACGGAGCCTAGGAGGCGCCGTGTAACCGAGCTTTCGGTTGCACGTTAAAAGATCCCCAGGTAGTTCAAATTAATCCTCAGTTCTCCGCTGGGGCGTGCCAGATGCCCGTCGTTGGTTTGGCACGTAAAACCCCAAATTTTACTTTTTTGCGCCAGCTGTGCGCCGCGTGACGTCACTACTTCTCGCGCATGCGCAGCACTGCTCTCCAGAGCCACGCGAAACTGCTCAACCTCGGCCAGCGTAGCTCACGCTACAAAACACGTCCTATATATATATTCGCAGTTCTCGATCAAAATTAAAGGGCGCTTAACATGTGCCTCGTCGAATGTCGTGTACTTATTCGAGTGTACGGTATGTAAAATGCAATACATAGGGCAGACTAGAACGGCATTTAGACTGCGCTTTAATAATCACAAATCTCACGCCATAAATGTTCCGACATTGCCTCTATCCAAACATCTCGCTCTCCCAAAACACTCGTTTGATAAACTGTCAGTGACGCTCCTAGAATCTGGATTTAAATCAAATCGCGAACGTGAACAGCGTGAATCCTACCTAATTTACCGATTCAACGCAATTAAACAAGGAATAAATGAAAGCCCCGGGACTCTGGCATCGATTAAAATGCTAATAGACGAATAGCAACAGCGATGAGGGGACATTTTTTCAGGTCCCGGACCTTATGGTTAGCAGTGGTACTGTGTTTGTGGCCGGAACTGGACCATCAACTTGTCTCTTTTATTTCTAGGTTTTGATATTCATATTTTTTTGTTCTAGGTTTTACATTGTTCCCTTTCAGGTCTGACTCATGCATGCCCCACGAAACAACACAAATGACCGTGCCGTTTTTTTTTTTTTTTTTTTTTTGAGACAGCACTTTAGTTTGCGCGTTAACTTTCGTCTATTGTACGCTATCGTTCAGGTCACCCCTGCCCGCCCGGACACAAAGTCAGCCTGCGCCCCCTCTCAAGAAGCTACAACCGTCATCCCACCGTCCTTGAAACTTGGCCCCGACCGTCAAGCTTCTTCACCCGGATACGAACTGCCCTACGCTTCCCTCTCACCAAAGCTCCAACCGTCATCCCGCCGAAATTTGGACCCGACCGTAGCATTGTATAAACGTTTGCCCATCTGGAACTCTTCCTACGCTTCTTTGGAAACTCCAACCGTCATCCCGCCGCTTTTGAAACTTGGACTCGACCGTAGCATGGTATAAATACCATCCGCGTTCATCTGTAAAAGTTCTTCCTGACGAAGGCCGGACTCTGGCCGAAACGTCGAAGATTAAATCGTCCGTTGTTGCTGTTTTCACCAAGGTTTTTTTTCTTGGTGTTCCACGCCTTCGCCCTCCCGCCACCATGGTGACCCACGCCTTCGGCCTCCCGCCACCATGCCCGTTATCTATATATATATATATATATATCGCTCCTAAACGGTTTTCGGTTTGGGACCTGCGTTATGGTTACGGTTCGAGTCCCTGCCATCCACTCGGAATTTTTGAAGTCACTGGGGCACAAGCTGGTTTTCTGCTCGCATCTTGGCTCGCCCCGCGATGTTGACTTTTCAAGGATTAATATCGCCTAATCTAGCGGCGAGCGATCAAGACAGACGGTTCGCCACTTGGCTGACGGCGAGTGTAGCAGTGGAAGGGGACGGATTTTGTTGACGTCCCTGTACTCTCATGACATGCATGGCGGCAATGCACCGCCAATGCCACGATCACAAAAAATACGCCATTAACCATATTAGTCTTTCCTGAAAGGTATCATTTTGTTTTCTTTTTAGCATATGAAAAACTCTGACATCGTTATCAAGATAGACGAACAGTCAAACACTGGATGTAATATAAAGTCCTATGCGTCACGCGTTGCTTTAAAAACACGCACACTTCAGCTGCCTGACTCGGATTGCGTCTTTGAATTTGTCTAACGAGAACGCGTTTTTTAATTAATTTAGATTAATCACCTAAATTCCCAAAGCCATTGAAAGGCCCGCAGTTCATTATTTCATATGACATTATCTGAGTGAGAAAAGGCAGAAAGAACGCACAATATCAGCACTGATTTTTTTTCAACAAATTAATATTTAGGTTACCTCTAAGGTTTATGAAAGACCCTGTCTTTAACGGGACAAAAGTTTCCGCGAACAACTTCTTTAACTAAATAATTACGGTGGGAGACACACTTTGAGTTATGAAAGAATCTGAAATTAAGACCTATACCGAGAAATTAAATCCAAAATCAAGGTTAGTTTCGGTTTCGCTCCGGAATAAAACTTACCTCCTGGCCTAAATATTACGCTAAATACCGTTTTTGTTTTCAACATAAAGAGGTGAACTGCGCTCATAACACCCTAGCCTCCTAGTGTTACTAGAAATAATTTGTATCGCTCAGTGAAGCCAGCACTCTAGACCGTCTCAGCAGCGGCACGCATCTCCGACCCTCACTAAACCCGCCATTTTGAAAAACGAGTGGCGCCACCTATAGTGAATTGGAGTCGCGAATAGCCCCCAGAGCTCGCCCCGCGATGTTGACTTTTCAAGGATTAATATCGCCTAATCTAGCGGCGAGCGATCAAGACAGACGGTTCGCCACTTGGCTGACGGCGAGTGTAGCAGTGGAAGGGGACGGATTTTGTTGACGTCCCTGTACTCTCAATGACGGGATACCGTGGATCCAATAACCGGCAAACACGGCTCTAGATTGGCGAATAATACATTTTTTCCCTTTGTGATTACGCAGCGAAATCGTGGTATTTCTCGGTAAAATGGTGCTTTTTTCTCAGTCGTGCCAAGCTAAACAATATAAAAAATAAAAGCTGCAAATTCAGCGGGAAAATCGTTTTACTGCTTCTTCGCCGATCATGTCAATTTGCTTACTTTTGAGAGCCTTGAACTTTTCATGTATGCTATGTAGAACTATATCCCTTATACCAAATTAAGGAGCTGCCATCCATTAACAACTTAATGTCTAGAAGTTAGGGTTATCTTTAGCAGCCTTTTTTTTAATTTATACTTTAGTTGACCTCACGTTCAAATTTGAACATTTATTTGCTCGAGCTACAGTTACCAAATTCGTACGAAACTTGATATGCATAACCTACTCAAAATTAGAACGACAAAAATTAGGTATTTAAATAAATAAACATTTTAAGTTTTAAAATTATACAATTAAGTTAAAATAGCATTATTCTCTGTGTTATAAACAATGTATGTGTGTAAACTAAAGCAAACTTGGAGGCATTAAAGGGATACTACAACGAAATTTCGGCGCTCATTTTTTGGTCTATATGTGTTCAAAAGAGCAGTATCACATCGAACATACCAATATCTTGTTAAAAAAGTCTCGAAAAGGAATTTTAAAACGAATTAAACGATTAGCAAAGAGCACCTGGTGGATGTCGCTAACGCCTCGTTTGTAATGCTCGTCTAGGAACCTTGACAGCTAGTGACGGAGGTTGTCTCGCCTCCGGCCACGACGAGAAAAGGGGGGAAGGAGGAACTCCCCTCTTCCCCAGAATCCCTTTTGTGTGTCGCAGAAGTCGCTATTGTCCCCCTACAATATTATAGAAGATTAGCCTGTCACTCAAAATTCGTACAAAAGCAGCCGCTTCGGTGGCTGGAACGACTAGGCCATCCTCTCGACGTCAGCCTCGCCGTAGCTTTGCTCGTCTTGAGACGACCTACGTCACGATTGCGTTGGATGTCACGTGCTCTAAGCTGGGCCTTCTCCGAGCGCTTGCCAGAGTGGGCCGTTTATAACGAAAAATACAGCCACCAGGATCAAAATACAAACGTGCGAGTGTCATTTACGGATATTGTGGATCACATTCAACCTATTTTTGAACACGACGGGAATATTTCAAATTTCGTTGAAGTATCCCTTTAAAATGCGAAGAGCATCTTGATATTGCATTTGACGAAAATTATATATCGATAGGTTGCACACTTACTTCATTATAGGGGATCGTACTTTCCCCATTGAGTTACGACAAGCCACAGTTTCGAAAGTACAAACTCAGATGGCGCCACCTGCTCAGGAATTGTTTTTAATCGAGTTTGTTGACGTGCACCGCTTGAAGCGCTGCGTGAAAGTCCAAAATAACCCAAAGGTCTCGATGCCAGACGTCCGAAGGCTTGCGCGGAGCGCGGGCTGGCGATATCAGAACAACAAGCGTGACACTGCATGTGGAGGCAAGCGCATACGCCCGTACGTTCGGCAGTGCATCGGTAGCTTTTCGATTAGAAAGAGACGCCGCAAAGGGCTTTTGCAGCCTCTGATTTTGCCGCGGGGATAATGTCTTGAAAAATATTCCGTCTTAACAGCAATTATGTGTTAACCTAAGCACGTGAACGACTATTGCACTTTAGCGTTCAATACGCGATGAATATAAATAATATGCCCTTTCCAACAATAATCTCGCAAAACATTTAATTAAAATCGCGATGTAGGCTTGTTGGTTCATGGTACAATCAGAAATAAACATCGTGCAATCAATACGGACAAGGACAAGAGGGAAGATGCGAACGGCAGAAGCGCTGGACTCACATGTAAACCTTTATTAAAAGAACACCAACGAGGGCAACTGCACTATCGCTCCGCACAAGTCAAGATAAGCAATTTCATTTTTGTGTAGATATACCGATGTTTGGCTGACACATCCATCTCGCCCCTTTTTTTAGTTATCGCACACGCTTCGAATAATTCTTTGGTGGTTTTGCCTGTGCCCTTCCCGATGATGGTGATGTTGTTTCATTTTGGCTGGCATTTACAAGCAGCACAATGCAGAGGCAAGTAACCCCCAGCGGTCGACCGGATTGACCAGTCATGTTCACGGGCTCTGTCAATAATATATCGGCCAGTTTGGCCGATGTACACTCTCCCGCAGCTTAGTGAGATCTTATATACCACGCCAACCACTCAATCAACATACTTGTTCCTGTTCTTTATGGCACATTGACTCTTGTCCCCAGCCTTCTCCGCAATTCTAGGACAAAGGGGCGCCAGCTGGCGAGGTGCCGAAAACACAAAGGGGAACATCGAACCACTTGGCTACCTTCTTAAATTGTGAGAGATTTTGAGCATGTAAGGGAGCCCCTCGGGTCTTGTTGTCGGTCTCTCTTCTTTCTGACTTAACCTTCCCTTAATCTTTTTTAACAACGTCTGCGCCATTGCAAGGAAAACTGACGTAGAAAAGCCAGCATTCGTCAGCCGCTGTACCTGCATCCTAACACTTACGAATATTGAATGGTAGCAGGACTTCTCCAAGGCGGCCTGAAGGCAAGATGACAGAATGCTCAATTTTGCTAGTTTGGAGTGAGTGGAATGTCCCTTCTTGGTGCGTGGTCGGTAAAACCAACACACGTGACTTTTTCCTAATTCTAATCTAAGGTCAAAAGATTGAAGCTGTGCCCCATCCTGCAGTTCACGGGTAAACCTTAGCACCCCAGAATGCTACGTGAACACATCCAGCATTGCTTTTACTGCCCTATCCTCAGAGGCACTTCAGACCTTTATTTTTTTAATGGAATACAGCCATTCCATTTAGTGGTCGTATCCGGAGGAGAGGGCTGTGCCACGATACTGGGCTGCAATACTTCTCACTTCACATAAGCGTGAAATAATCAAGCGTAAACAAGCCTTCGGGAGAAGCCGCAAGATATCCATGTTCTATGTCCGCAAATATGCCGCATCTTTCGAGGACGTTATTTATCTCGGACTCCCGAATTCTTTTGAGCTCCTTTTCTTTACCACGCTTCATGGCGGGTTTCAGGACAAGTGACGCGCAGAGAAGGCAATAAACCAGTTTGCCGCAGAGCGTCGTTGGTAAGCGCTGGCAAACCTTCCCGAAATTGGACGCTGTCAGGCGATGTCTTCTTTCGAGAGCCCACTTTTCATTTGCAGACTGCCCGACCGTTGCTCTCTCGAACTCAACTTGTTGAGGGCCGGTGACTTGAAGCATGGCGAGTTTTCTTTGGACCTTTGCTTGACTTTCTTCTTCAGAAAGATCTCGTTGAGGGTGTTCAGCATTAGGCCCGTAATCTCTGTCCCCATACGGCGTGTTCACCTTGGAATTTCATCGGGGAGTTTAGCTCGATGCCTTTGAAATGCTGTGACCAAACGTTTTCTCCTCACTTTTCGAAGCTACCGTTTCAGATAGAAGGAGTAGCCGGAAGAGGACGCCATCGATTCTTTCCCACCATTGTACGAGATTGCTGCTGCGACACTGTCTTTGGTACGACCTTTTTCGCTCATGGTTTCCGTGGTTTCCGCCAGAAACTTTTGAGACTATAGGTTACTGGTAGAGTTCTCAGATTACTGGTAGAGTTCTCAGTAACCGAAGCTTTGTCTGTGAGGTTATTTGCAGTCGTCATCAGGTTTGTTTGGAGCGTGGACGGGAGATCTTCGAATGTGACTGATGCTTGGTGCTGATACTGTTGACTGTAGTGAGGGGCGCAGTTGTCATGCGTTCTAAAGACAAATTGTGGTCCATTTCGCAGATTGCTGGCCAGCTCTTGGGTTGTCAACTTGAGCGCACGAGTTGCAGAGGCCTTTGCCGCGGCTGCCAATCTTCCAAATTTTACTTTTGTCAAATGCTTTGCCTAACTTCCAGCTGAGCTTCTAATGTCGTAGAGTGACTTGGTGTAGTTCTTAATAACATGGTTAACGCAAGCCACCTTTGTTATCATCCTTTTATAACCAACAGTGGTTTTGAGGGTCTTCTTAACGTTGGAATCTCCATCCCACACAACTCGTTTGTATTCTAGTCCACGAATCTCGAGGCATTTCTCGAATCTTTCGGCGATGATATCAGACTCCACTGCAGTTGAAAACCCATTCCAGTTTGTGAAGCATGCGTGATTGCGTGGAGTCACGTTCTTGCTCATGTAGAAATTGCAAGTACTGCAATATTTGTTAGGAACAGAGAGGTATAGAACTTTTTGTTCGTGAGCCAATGATGACAGCAACACCTGAGCTTGACGTGTATCGGTCGGTGGCCGTAACTACAGTGGGACCATCCACCATCGACGACGACAGTTATCTATGCCACTCCATTCTCAGTGTATTCTCCGGATCCGCATGCCATTCGGTGCTCTTCTTTTCCAGACGCGACCATTTCAGAAAGCAAAATGTATTCCCACTTCAGCCCTACGCTCTCTTCATATTTGCTGAATGTTGTCGGTGACATACAAGGAATATTCAGGAGAGAGAATGTCCCTTCTATCGAGCTGAATCCATTTCCGGGGTATAACGTGCCAATTGCAGCTGCCCCTTTGATGGTTTGCTTGGAGTGCTCAGTTGACATGATCCGTTCCTAATTGCAGTGCGGGTGCACAAACGTAAGCCAAGTGGATAAGACCTGCCTTTGCTCGCGAACAAATCGAAATGTGCGACGCGTGTTCTTAAGGCAATCATGGCGTTCAAGTTTACGGAGATTGGTAATGAAATGCCCAGCAGGAACTATTCTTCTACCTTCGACTTGAAGTTCATTCAGTGGAGGAGTGCAGACCTGAACTGTGTATGGTAACTCATCATTCGAGATACAGGTGGAGCTTCCATTGTTCGGATTGGTGGTGATGATGCTGGGTAGATTCAGTAGACTCTAGGTTGATTAGCTTGCTGATGGCGTTGGCCCTGCTCCAGAACAGGTCGCTTGATTTGACACAGCACTGTGAAATGAAAACGGAACATTAACGAAATAAGTTAATATTAATTTTAACATCGTCACATCGAGCAAATAAAGAATATGTATTATCTCATTATTATTTGGGCTTGCACGCTATCTCACGTTTTGTTTAAATATAAAAAAAAGAAAGCAAACGTCATGCTATGTTGAATAAGGAAAACCTACGTATATCGATTTTTTTCGTCTCAATAATAACTACATGGTCTTTCCCTTTAGAGATAGACGAGCTTGGAAAAGAGGCCAAAAGCAAATTAAGCACTGCCTCACAGCCGTGAGGTGGGTCTGCCCATTTATTGCGGCATGGTTAGCGCTGCAGGTGAAATATTTAGCCGGCACACTGGTAAACCTAGACTGTGGTGTTTAACATGCATCAACCAGTAAAGTTTCAAGACCATAAGCCGGTACGCGGGTCATCGACATTGAAAGGGGCACGTGCTAAGACCGAGCCGGAGATCCCTGAACTCCGCAGTGCTAATATTCTCCTTACCGTCTTTGAGATATATAGCTCTCCCCAAAATACTCGGACAGCGGCATTCTTTGTCAGTTTATTATCTAAAATTCTGAACATGCACAATTTCAACAATCTAAAATTAACTATGTAAAGTATAGTGACGATTGTGGGAAATAAAATGCAATCGTATCATTGTTTGGTTGGCGGTGAATAAGCATTCTTTTGTCAAAGTGTCGAAAACCTTTCAATTGTTGGAGACCATTGCATTTATGCATGGCCGTTCAGGTAAACAATTGCTGGAATGAGCACCTTGCAACAAACTACACTAGAGCACTGCACGGGCGGGAATTCACCGGCCCGCCCGACCCGGCCCGGCGGGTACACAACCCGAGCCCGGCCCGGGTTCAGAGGCCGGCTCGGGCCCGAGAGGTTTTTAAAATCTGAGCAAGAGCCCGTCCCGGACTCTTGGTCAGTTTTGTAGTCGGGATCGCGATTAAATTTTCCTCCCAAACCTGACAGGGGCGATATAAAAGAGGGACGAGTCGTGTTTTGAATATTTAAAACTTTTGTACGCCCGACTAGAATTGGTTGCCTTGGCTGGCCCCGGCTGGGCGGGACGGCTTGGCGCGCAAAGCGTTTTGTCACAGTCCCTAGTCCGGCTTGGGCCCGATAGAAACTTGCGCTTCGCGACCCGAGCCTGGCCCGTGGGTCGGTCATGGCTCGCGCTTTCGGGCTGGCACGGGCCCGTGCAGTGCTTTGCTCTACATTCGCCCACCTTAAAGGAGCGGTGCAACGATATTCAATTGGAATGTTTTTCACTTTACACGAGCTTACTGGCACTAGTGGGGCTCAAGGATACTCGCACGCAACGCCACTGGCCAAGAAACTCCTTTGTTTCGGTGTAATTTCAAGGACAAAAGCGTTCATTTTCATTCAATCCCTCCTTTGCAAAATTTGATGACGTAACGTGGGGATCGCAGTACACCCCAATGACGATATTTGAATGCGGTTCATAGATTGGACCCGAGCATTACGTGAGCACTCGATTTGGGCTCGTGATAATTACTAGCTCGACAAGCATTCCGGTAGTGGCCCGTGTCCAATTGCTGCAACGACGACAATTGCCGAGCCATAACAATGTCTGGAACTCAGCGCGTGTCCTGTGCTTTGCCAACCCCAGCGCGTGGCTATGATCTACATTGGCGGCATATAATCGGCTCCAGATCACGTGGCCGCTTGTTCTGGCATCGAGTTGAGGGAGTGAACGCTGCTCGTTATTCTTTAATTTTTCTTCTGGGACTTCTATTGCGTGAGGTGAAAAACGAACGCGTATTTCATAAGTCATTAACATCAGGGATTCGTTCTAAGCGGTATTTGCGCAAAGTACAAAAATTGTTGCATCGCCCCTTTAAGTTTTCTCACATTATTACGCTGCCTTCGTCAGAGGAAGACGCACATACTTTCCAACATATCATCTCTTCGTAGTTTTTTTTTTTATATTACTTAAACGAAACGTCTTACCTGCCGAGATCTGTAAAGCTTGCTTTCGCGTCTGAAGCGGCCAGCTTCTGGCAGTGCTTTTTTTTATTCCTTGCTCTCATCGCTGTTGATGAGAAGATAGAACTAAGAGGCGACCATCAGCGTTTTACGCTCTCGTGGCCGCGGTTCAATAGATATCTGGGGCTAACACCTGCATCGGTAAGCCGATCAGTGAGTTTATCCCCCCTGGCGATTGGTCGAGTGCCGCGCGTGACGTGTCACAAACGCTATGAAGATTGTGACGTTCGCCTCGGAAACACCGGGTTGACTGAACGTCGCCATCTGCGGCACTGGTGTGGTTTGATGATCTCAGCGTGGAGTCAATGAATACATTGATAGTTCGTCTGCCCCAGCGATGTACAGCACGGCTACCACGCTACGGACCGCCCGGTCACACCACGAGCCCATTAGAAACCAAGGGATATATTGATCAAACCTGCGTATCCACGAAACAATATACCACGTGTTTTTCATTGGCTCATGATTGCACCTGACATGTTGCAACTTAGGGTTTGGCCCATCGCAGGATGCGATGTATTTTACGTGTCTAATGGTTATTCAAAGTTCTACGTAGATTATGCCCATGCCCGACACTTATGAGTTCTCTCCTGCTTCATTTGAGCCATCTGTGTTGCTAAAGTAAGGGGGCCCGGGTGCCTCCTTTTGCAAGCTGTCTGCGGATTTTTAACATGTCCGCCCTCACTCCCGAGAAGTGAAAATTGAGACCACGCACCGAATATTTTGTCAGTATTTTCCACAGCTTTGACGTCGTATCTTTGACCTTCGCTGCGCTCAAAGCTAGCGTTAAAAAAAAAAAAAAAAAAAAAAAAAAAAAAACGTTGAGAGTTTGTGCCGCGCACCTCTGCAGCGGTTGCGCGAAATGTGTGAACTTATTTTTCTCACGTCACCATTCACTTTTTACGTGCTGTTTTTGTATGTGTGGACCTCTACATGGTCTACAAAAATACAAGCAATAACGAGAGCTACAGTGCTTATTTTTTGTAGACATTTGTGACGCGTACTGTGCCTAAAAAACTGAAAAACCGAAAAACTATCTCCATTCTCATTTTGGGCCTTACGTAGGCTTTGAATAGTCGGTACGGTAGCCGCGAAACTGGTTACAGCACTGCGGTGGCGCGATCGTTTCTTATCAAATCACACCAAATACCTAAATACGGTGACCTGGCCCAGTTATTTTGCACGGGCGATTGTTTACTCGGGAACCGTTCCTCCGCGGGGCGCTCCCCAAGAAGGAGAAAATAAACCGCACCATTTTTGCTTTCACCGGAGTCGGACGTCCACTCATTGTTAAGAGCAAGAACGATGTCTTCAGTGACCGTTTGAACAGCATCTACGCGACAAATTTGCACTCCTAACCCTTTAAGCGTGCAAAGAAAAAAATAATACGCTGTTTTATTTACCAATACTTTTCATGGTTATTCAAGCTGAAATTAGAAATATTCCTAAAAACTGCAAACCAAAACGCAGAAGCAACCTCTGCTCAATGGTTAACTGTAAAAAACAAAAAAAAATTATTATTTTTTATCTTTGACGACCCGCGTGCAGGTAATCAAATCACACCAAATAAAATGGTGACCTGGGTTATTTTGGGATTGTTTCTTGTTATTTGTTATGTGTGAAGCATGCGACAGCACTCCTAACCCTTTAATGCATTTACCAAACTGGAAATGGCAGAAGCAAAGAATGTAGCACTGAACGTACAATTTCTCTCTAAAAAGAAGTACTGAAAACTATTCTGGAGTTTATTTAAACAAACAAAAAAATGGTCCTATAAAACCTTCATGTCGATAGGTGTTCCCCCGTCCTCACCATTTTGTAAAAAAAAAATACACAATTAAGAGGCCTAGAACAAGGCTCCAGAAAAAACAAGAAAGATATATCATTTTGTGCCATTTACTATTACAAACTAAAAAAAAAAATTTGGGAATGCGTAATTTGCAAGTTTACACAACTAGCGGTATAAATATTAAACGTAATAGTAGGCATACACAACGACCGGAATTACAGAAGAAAAGAAAAGCAACAGATTTATTGTAAAATTATTTTAGAGCGCAGCTCTTAAGGCCGGTTCAGACACTTGCGTTTGAGTGCGTTTGACTGCGTTGCGGCGAGAACCGAAAGCGAGTCATCGGCACATCTGTGTTTCGTATGAAGCGTGGAATCCAATTCAAGGAATCTTCTTGGCACGCGATATACAGTGAAACCCGTTTAGAACGGACCCACGTACAGCGAAGTATTGTCGATATCGAACTCACGGAAAATTTAAATAAAAATGCATGTAAAAATCACTTTTTATAACGAACGACAGATTGGCTATATCAAACGTTTTTCCCCTGGGAAGGTTCCAAAAACGCGCAAAAACGCGCTCGCCTGCACTTTAACCATCTTTTCGTTAATCTTCTAGCTAGTCCCCCCCCCCCCCCCAAAAAAAAAAAAAATAAAAAAGTAGGGAAGAAAGAAAATTCCAAAAGCGATTCCGGAAAGGCACAAAAAAAAAAATTGAGCGCAAAGCGGTTGCTTAGAAAGAGAAACAATTCAGAAAAGGAAATAAGCTAGAAAAAAATGCACGCATACACACAAAACAAAACAAAAAAAACTTTTTTAGTGCGTTGTTACAAGGCGGACGCGAAGAGATGAGAAAGAAAGGGAAGCTCTCGCCCTTCGCGCCCTGTTTGACCTAAAGTAACTTTAGTTTGATCAAAAGAAAAAAGACCCCGCCCCCCTCTCTTCGCCTTGCGCGCCACTTGGAACTTGACACGCCAAGCCTCAAGAGGCAATAAGCCTATCGCATTTGAGATTCAAAAGCAACGTGTTCAATAGCAACGAGTTCAATAGCACCCATGTATAACGAACTCATCGGGGAATTTCGTTGTAAATGGTTTTTGCTATATCGAACCACTTGCTATATCGAACTGATCGTAGCGTTTCCTGCCGTTCGTTATAAACGGGTTTGACTGTAAGCAGCAGGGATGTCCTGGTGTCTCGCTGCCGCAACGCAGTCAAACGCAGTCAAACGCAACTGTGTGAACCGGGCTTTAGCACCCGTTTCCGGCTTGAGCGGCGTCGCCGTCGCCGTCGGCGTAACCGCGCGGTGCATTATGGGACGCGTGACGTCACTGATGACGTCATCAGTGACGAATACGATGACGTCATCGTCACTAATGACGTCACACGTGACGTCATTAGCGGAAAAAATTCCCCGCTAAATCTAGCAGAAAAAAGTTCCTCGCTAAATCTGGCGGAAAAAATTCCCCGCTAAATTTAGCGAAACAAATTCCGCGCTAAATCTTGCGGAAGATATTTCCCCGATAATTTTAGCCCCCCCCCCTGCTAAATTTAGCGGTAAACATTTCCCCGCTAAATTTAGCGGAAAAAAGTTCCCCACTAAATCTAGTGGAAGAAATTCCCCGCTAAAGTTGGGGGAAAAAATTGCCCCGCTAAATTCCCGCCAAATTTACACGCGATGCTCTCACGAAAGAGGTGCATTTTCTGCTTAAGCACACGTCGATCCACACCCATGTTAGTAGTGGGGGACTTTGCACCTTCTCCACTCAGTACCCTTCCCTCCTCCTCCTCAAGAGCTGCGCTCTAATTCGGTGTTACAGGGGATTGTAAACGTATTTCATTTTTTCATTATTACCACGCCACCAAAGCTAGGGCAGTGGGACGTTTCGCACTTTGTGTCGACTTCCTGACACTTTTGTTCTACTTTTCGTTTTATCTCAAACGAACGAATGCTTCCGCTGCATGAAATCCGGCGTAGTCTGTCGACGTTCGACAAAGAGACGCTGCTAGCTGGGGCGGGCAATTACTTCCAAACTGATTCGCCGAAAAAAAAAAAGAAAAACGCGGAGCGTCATTGCAAAAAAAAAAAAAAAAATATCAGTTTTTTTTATACAGGTGCACAAGGTGATGATCGAAGCATGAAAATTGGGAGTGGTTACTAGTACAATAAAAGGAAAGAAAAAAAATGAAAGACTTTACAACTCCCTGTATTGCCGAATTAGAGCGCAGCTCTTGACGAGGAGGAGGGAAGCGTACAGAGGGGAGGGTTAGCCCCTCCTCCCCTCCTCCCCTCCTCCTCTCCTGCTCCCCTCCCATTTAGCGGAAAAATTTGCCCGCTAAATTTAGCGGAAATGTTTTTCCGCTAAATTTAACGGGGAATTCGTTCCGCTAAATTTAGCGGGGAAATTATTCTGCTAAACTTAACGGCAAAAAGTTTCTCCTAAATTTAGCGGGGAATTTTTCCGGCTAAATTTAGCGGGGAGCGGGAAATTTTTTCGCTAAATTTAGCGGGGAATTTTTCCGCTAAATTTGCGGGAAATTTTTTCGCTAAATGCAGCGGGAAATTTTTTCGACTAAATTTAGCGGGGAACTTTTTCCGCTAAATCTAGCGGGGAATTGCGGGGAAAATTTTCTGTTCCTCCTCCCTCGTGACGGCACTCGTGAACCTCGTGATGTCACACGTGACGTCAGATGTGACGTCACTATGAGAAACGTCGCATGATGCAACGCGCAGTTACGCCGACGGCGACGCCGCTTAAGCCTGAAACGGGCGCCTAAGAGCTGCGCTCTAAAATAAGTGACGCGCTTGCGCGCATGGTGCCGTCGGTTGTCTGCATGACCGTAAACAAACCGCATCGCATTTTGTAGAAACTTCATGTTTGGAGAAACAAAACAACGACCAGGGTCCTAAACTCATCAAACACAAAGTTGCAGCCGATCGTTAGCGGAGCGCGCCTATGGGACGCCGGCGACAATAGCGCGAAATCATCGTCGTGATTGTCCAATCGGTGCGCTCTTTGAACTTCGGTCCCAACTTTGTGTTTAACGAGTTTAGAGCCCCGGGATCACAATATCAAAGAGAACGCAAAATGCATACCCTATCGAGGCGCCATCACACAACTTTATCTGCTCATGTCTAAATGCGGACGACGATACCAGCGCCGTCTCTTGTTCAGAATCCCACAAAGTGAGGGTGAGATTTCCCCTTAAGGTGAAACGTTGTATTGTAATCTTGTATTACATTCAGGGTGAGTACTGCAGAACATTCGATTGTCTGCGATTGCGCGCTGAAAATACATAGTTACTCCACAAAAGCATGTAAAGAGGTTTTTCTCGGAACGAAATAACAAATGCAAATGCCAAGGTAGCCAGTACCTTTGAAATGATGAAATTCCACTTTGGCCGTGGTATTGAGAATGTCCGCATCCACGCTTGCGGTCCCTATTTGTAACGCCTTAAAATGGAGCCGGTAGACGCCCTTCCGGTAGAGTACTTGGAAACCTCGCAGCAGCACTGTGCACCTGATGTACGCCGATCCGACCAGCCTCACCGGACCTTCGCAGTCGCCGCGGCGTTCGAAGGTCCCAGAGTTTAACAGTACTCCGTCCTTAAAAGTTGCACTCAACTTCGGGTTCGCAACTCCGTGCTCCCTCACGGTTACATCAAATTCGGGGACTTCGAATGAATCCAGATTTGTCGAAGGCTTCTCGATTTTAAGCAATGTATCCATGTACAAATTGCTTACGGATGTTTTGCTCGCCGTACCTGCAAACACAAAAGTACGGGGCTTAACTCTTGATCGTCATTTTTCAGTATAGAGTTTTATTGAACCGTTTTACATCTCCTTTTTATGCCTTTTCTTAAAGCCATAAAAAAGGCTTAACTCCGTCTCTGTCAAAAGGGAAATAAGCGTCTTTATTTCTAACTTTTGATCGAGGCCAGTGTTTTCTTTATATTCTCGAAAAATACGTTACCCTTTTTTTAAAATGATGTCAATCCATTGGGCCCACGTTGTATGCAAAATATACATATACTGTAAATTACAAGGTGCCGATATAAAAAAAAGTTCTTAGCGGGACGATTCACAAGATTTCAATTCCCTGTTCTGCAACGATTCACATTAAGTGTTTGATATCAACACGCCTACGCAATAAAAATATAACGTATGTGTGAATTTTAGAGCGGACGCACTTTTTCAAGTCTGGCAACAAAAATCTCCTCTAATGACCAATATTTCGAGATAACGGCCAATCTGAAGAGTGACGTGAATTCGGGAATGCATGTAATTTCAAGAGCGACAATTTCGCAGTTTAATATCGGACACAGTCTGAGATAACTGTTTTTGCAACGTGAAGTGGACTGCCGCCTGTCGTTGCAGTAGCCGTGTATTACGCGTGGATGCTGACAAGGGTGTACTGCAAGAGCATCGTTGTGTATTCGAGGGTGCACAAATAAACTAATAAAGAAATCTATATTACAGAAAGCCTTGAGCTTGTTAACTAGACGACGTTCAAAACCCCAGTCATGGGTGCTGTGAATTATGCAGGGGGGGCAGCGTCAGACTGTTAATTTTGACGTTGTTGGTTTAACAATGCAGCGACTTCAAACATCACCTTGCTCTTCACGCACATCATTAAACTAATCGAACTCATCGTTCGATGCCATTTTCCTTTCTCCACGGAGCGTAAGAAGGAAACAGTTTGTCCTCAGCTCCCTGCAACGTAGGGTGCTAGAAAGCGTCCGTAACGTGACCCACATAACCTCAAAACACGGTGACGTATATTCCTTTACCTGTAGAAAATCTCGGTGGTGTGAGTTCACGGCAAGGACAATGTCAGACTGTCAAAGTTTGAGGTTGTTGGTGTACGAATGCGACGACTTCATGCTTCCGACATACTTCTTGCACACGCCATCCAACTTGTCGTGCGACGCCATCTTTTTTCTCTAAAAAACGATGGGCTAATTCTCGGCGCTTGCCGGAGTACGGGAATTAGCAAGCATCCGTGAAGTAACGCCCGTGACCTCGAAGGGCGATGACGTTTGCTCCTCTCTGTTGAAAATATGTTCGTCGTGTGTATACGCCATGGAAGATACATGGCGGAATGTGAAATCCGGCTCTCCCATGCAGCGCTGCGCAAGACTTCACTCTAGCGAAGATTTTAGATCGACATTCCTGCAAATGTACCGTATTTACACGCCGACATTGTTAAAAAAAAAAAAAAATTAGATCCCTTCCACTTCACGTGAAGATGGAGGACCAGCGAAGCTGTTATTTTTACCATGTGACGATGTCTAGAGGACGACGTCCTGGACGACCTCAAGGACGACCTCGAGGACGACCTCGAGGACGATGCCTAGAGGACGGCGTCTAGGACGACTACAAGGACAACTTCTAGGACGACGCCTAGAGGACGACTTGTAGGACGACATCAAGAACGACTTCTAGAACGACCTCGCGAATGACGTCTAGGACGACCTCGAGGAAGACTTCTAGGACGACCTCGAGGACGACGCCTAGGACGAACTCTCGGAGGACCTCAGGGACGACTTCTAGGACGACCTCGCGGACGATGCCTAGAGATGGTAACATGAGATCAGGACCTCACTATCTAATAATGCCAGAAAGGCTGACTCACGCTAGTTGCCCCCTTTTTTATTTTTACTTATTCATACCTTTCACGACCAATGGGGAGTTTTCTGCCGACATCCGCGGACGCATTTTTTCCCCAGATTATAGTGCATAACAGCTTCGCTGTAAAATTGAATTTCATTAGGGGAAGTTAGGTATATTACTCAACGGGCTATGTAGTGATAGGAGTCAAGACTTGCCACCCAGTTCGGCCAGTAGGCCCAGGAATAGCACAGAGGGTACCAAAAACCAACCATCTTTTGGCTGTGTTAAATTAGGGGACCACTGTACTTTCCCAGGGTGTATGCAAGTTTCATTAGCAAAACGATAATACGAAAGTAGCAATTGTATATTTTTTAATAAAATAACAAAAATGCTAATTTTTATAAAAAATATGCATAAAAATATTGATGTTAAACAAAACTGCACAAACCCAACCACATTGTAAGTCAAAAACCGTGTGAATTTCAGAAAAAAAATATTGTTAAGTTTTCATAAAAAAATCTGATTTTTCGTCCATTATTGCGTGATGCCTAGTTTCACTCTCTTTACAAAAGTTAAAACCGCGCTCATGTCACAAAAAAAAAAATATATTTTCGTCAAAAATATTTTTGGGCAGGGCTACGGACATTGCAGCAAAAGGCCATGCATTTTTTTTTTTTTTTTTTGAATTGGAGGTTGTTGAGCGCAACGTCTGGGACGTTTCACGTGGAATGACCCGTATATGAGTTCCAAAGCGAGTGACGTTCGCTCGGAAGGGCATTGCCATGTTTCCCCGCCGTCCCTATAATCCGCTTGTCACGTGACCTAAAATTCCTCTCGTAGGGAAATGCGGTTAACTTTCTGCCTGGTTAAAGTTAACCAACTTCGAGCAAACGGGCCCTGAAAATGAAAGGAAGGCGCGCGGCAGCCCTAACAAGGCATTGTTCGTTGCCGTGGCGTCACTACGTCCTACATGCATCGTCTCAAAACCATTCATACATAGCTTGCAGGTGTCGCCATTGCTTGGTACTGACGGTTATTTCTACCTTCTAATTTCTTCAAACTACAACTTCTTTGGTGTGTAACTAACACGGCGAACCGAAAGCTCGCTGCTCATAGAATACTGGCATGGCAGCGGATGACGTCACATGCAAGCTATGCCCTTTCCACCAGCAGTCTCGAACGAAGCGATTTACAGCGCGCGTCCCTGGTTTTGAAAGTTTACGTCAGTGTTGCCCGACTGGGCAGAGCTGTGGGTTTTCTCGTCACTGGGCCGCGGCAGCCAGCGAGGTGCAATAGACTCTTTCACAAATTCAGTGCCATCTAGTGGCTCAAATATCAGTCTAAATTTCTGTATGCTAATGGCGGTTAGAATGTGGTACATATTCATCAATGGCAGACGTGCGAAAGTTGCGGTTTTCTTCGCTGCACAGTTATTTTTCTATTTGTTTCAGTTGCGACGGTGTGTACCACTCTGTACAAGGCGCTCGGTGGAGTCAAATTCTTGATGAAATTCACCATATTCTATTGCCATGAGATGTCTGGGGCGTGCCGAAGCCAAGCATTCCAAGGTTCTACATGACACCCTCAATAGCGTAGCGCGTAGAAGCTTATAAGTCTCGTCACGGTAACATAGGAGAATAATGCAGCGAACTAACGTCTGGAATTTTCAGGCTCCGCTTCGGTATTCTTTCTCCACCAGTCATCAAAAGAACGCCATTAGCATGTACAAATAATATGAACCTAAATGATGATAGTTATTGAAGTTGCCAGACAAAATTTCGAAAAGGGTCTATTCCGGACGCTGGTGATGACTTAATTGCCACTTTTTATTTTTTATTTTTTTGTGTTCTATTGCGAACAGAATTTCTCGAGGTTTTTAAGAAAGCATTGTACTATTTTTGGGAACAAAAACAAGCACATAAAAGCTATTTTTGGCGAGTCCGTGCGCGAGAGAACAAATGCAACTGAAGTGTTTGTTTCACCTTATGGTAATTTTTAACTGCTCCATACACCCAGCCGTGTCAATCCACAAAGGTCTTTACTGTGGAAAATATTTGGCCACACAGGATTGCCGAAATGTTTAGGTATTTTTCGCTCACAACATGAAATTTAACGAGTCTCATCATGCGAACAACGTATATTGTGCGTACCCCATGGTGCCGTGTTATCCGAGCAGGATTTGAGAAAGGTCTCAAATAACACAGCATATTCAATATACAGTGCTGACGACAGTCACTTCACCACGATTGGACGAAGTCTGACTTGTTTTGGGGCACGTTGTGACAAAAGCTGTTTTTTTTTTTTTGCCCAGCATAAAAGCAAATAAACGAACGTGTCTATTCGGTCCCCGACCCGACCCTACCGGCTATTGTTACACACACCACAGCGCACTATTGCAAACAACACCTTTTACACGAACAATTCAAACAAACCGCGCTGTTTGTTTGAATTTTTCGTGTGAAAGGAGTGAAAGTTGTTTGCAACAGTGCGCTGTTGTGTGTAACAATGAGCAACCAACTCGCTCAAGCCACTACGTTAACAACCTATCGGCTATGTTTCCCGAAGACCTGGAACATAGCCGGGAAGGCTTTTCGGTGCTTATCTCAATGGAAATAATCTTCGACGAACGTCGAACGGTCTTCGTCGAACGGTCTTCGGTCTGCTTAACGTTCACCCTCATCGGTTGTTTCCCGCGAAGGCCGAGCAGGCTACCAGCCCCTGGTATTCCCTGGTTCTTAAAGTCGAAGAAGAAAAAAAAAAAGAAGGGTAAGCATCCTGAATAGGCAAATAAAGCAAAAACTTTCAAGAAAAGCGGGCGAACTTTGAATGCACAATGCAGGTGGGGAGTCGCGCTGACCTGGTTTCCACAGCTCAGGCGGGTGGCAGAAATTTCTGGCTGATAGGAGTCGCTCGATTAGCAAAATGGCGGCGGCCAGAGAGCTCTTTTTACGAAGGTCGACGGCAATGAAATCTTGCTGCTCTCCGGCAAAGCCGTTGGGCGAAGACGCCGCCGCACGCCGTCTGTTTGACACCATTTTCTGTGGCTATGAAGCCAGTGCGTAGTCCCGTATAATAAGAGGCTATGGCCAAAGCTTTTGGCGTCCGTGCACTTAGGCAGCATTAGCGCGAATCAAATTTCTAAATGTGCTTTTTTCACTTTTCTGAAATGAGATAGAGAGCAAGCTGGGGATTCGACCAGTCGGTCACCCTGCTCGGATAGCTCACTGCCGTTGCATCAGTTTTGAAAGTGAGAGGGCGACGCGGGGCGTTGAGGCATTGCGCGTTGTCACGGCATGACTACGTCGTCTCATCGTCTCAGACAAGCTTGTGAACCAACTTGGTCTTCTTCATCGGTTCGTCACCACACTCGAATGGCGCCGACTTCCTAACTGCGGCCCAAGCCCGACGCTGAACGTCTTTGGACGCGTAGACTAGACACAACTTCCCGCGGAACGTTGACGCTGCCCTCGTGTCTAATTTGGGTCTGCAGTAAATGTCACTGCGATGACATCGAAATTTTATTGTGCAGGCTTCGATTATTTTAGATATGTGACGTCATGTCCGGCCATTCCAGTATTTTATGCGCCGCGAGCGTTCGGTTCGCCGTCTTAGTTTCGGACCGCAGATGTATTAGTTCGAAGAAACGAGTAATTAGAAATAACCGTCAGTACCCAGCAATGACGACCCTAGCAAGCCATGTATATTGAGACCCATTCTCTAGACGGCAAGTAAATCTTGCAGTTATCCGGCAAGTCCGATCTCGCCCGCGCCCTGTGTCAAGCTACGGCGCGAGCCGTGCATTTGCTTGGCACAAATATAGCAGAACTTTCCTCGGCTATGTATCCAACGCTGGAGGCGCCCGCGCAGTCGCGTGGCTTTCAGTGCCGCTACAGTGAACTAGAAATTATTCAGTGGGGCGAGCCAGAGCCGTATATGTAGAGAGTTCTGCCATTCATTGGGAAGTATAGCAGACAAATGGGGATACGCCATTGGCCGAAAGCGGGCTGGGCGTGTCCCAGGCCGTCTTCATAAATTCGAATGTGACCAACCAGAAGCCGGAAATAATACCCTGGCGTGGTCGTGAGAAACAAACTTAATAAGTGCGTCGGAGTAACTCTCGGTGACTGAAAATATGGTGCACGTGCTGTTTCAATCACGGTCATCCAAAATCATGGTGCAAGAGTGCGACTAGCGGAACGATCGACATAATACGTACGCCAGGTGCCGAAGGCCGGGAATCTGCCACCCGAGCGGTCACACCCTGTCCGAGCAAAACAGAGTCCGAGCGGCACATTCGTTTCTTTCATCTTTCTGAATGATCATGATCGAAGCATCGCGTGCACTCTATTTTCAACCAGGAAGGGTTACTACATTTAACTCTTACGCGCTTATTAAAACGACCAAAACTGTTTCTTGCTACCACCGCTAGGGGATTCTTTTCAGCTTCTGGTTGGCCAAGCGAGCATGTCAAGCCCTCTTCCTGCGTCTGGTGCACGCCCTGGCTCTGCCCGCGCCTCTCATTGACCGAACTGTCTGCAGGGGCGGATTCAGAGGAGGGGGGGGGGGGGGGGGTCCGGATGCCCTGGACCCCTCTTGAATTCTGCATGTGTAAAAATTTAGGGCGTGAAAACGAGAAAGGGGGGGAGGGGGTCTTAAACATTACTAGAATGAAAAGTTGGGCTAGCTGGGATGAATCCATATTGAAAAACAGCGCGAATAACACACAGACAAGAAGAGAACACACAGGACGAGGCGCTGACTTTCAAATATCTATTCAGAAGACATACAGAGATATTCACGCGAGGACTGCTTCTCCTTTTCCTTTTCCACCAGTCATTCGCCATTAAGCGCGCAACATTATAAATCATATCAAATTAAAACACACCAGCACAGGTATAAGTCATCGCGTCTTGTTCCTCCTTTCTTCTTTCTTGGATGTTCATTCTCGATTTTCAATTCTCTGGTCAAACCATGTCCAAAAAAACTATCTCACTGTACACTAGGTTAATGGATGGTTGGCTCACGCACCCGAGTTTTCGTTTTGCTATATGGTAAGTTTCTACTAACTCTCTCATCCCTGTTTAAACACAAAGATCAGCTATCGGGGGAGTTAGTAGAAGCTTTCCATATAGCAAAGCGAAAACCCGGGTGCGTGAGCCAACCATTCATTAACCTAGTGGACAGTGAGATAGTTTTTTTGGACATGCGTTGACCAGAGAATTGAAGATCCAAGAAAGAAGAAAGGAGGAAGAAGACGCGATGACTTATACCTGTGCTGGTGTGTTAATGTGCTGGTGTGTTTTAATTTGATATGATTTATAATGTTGCGCGCTTAATGGCGAATGACTGGTGGAAGAGGAAAAAGAAGAAGCAGTCCTCGTGTGCATTTCTCTGTATGTCTTCTGAATAGATAGTTGATAGTCAGCGCCTCGTCCTGTGTGTTCTCTTCTTGTCCGTGTGTCCTTCGCGCTGTTTATCAATATGGTCTTAAACATATGATACGCTGACCAACACCTGACCCCTCCCTCAGGAAATACCTGTGTCCGCCCCTGACTGTCTGTATACACGGCTCATGCTTTCAGTTGAAGCTCAGAATGTGGAAAGCTGGCGTGGTGGAGCTGCAATACTATCAGCCCTGCTAAAGTATTCATTAGCAGCATTTCACGAATTTAACCTCAGGAAACTATTTGTTACACGGACATTCCTTCACAACGTACTGAGAATATGAGATAAGGCACAAACCCTCAATTTAAGTCTGACGTCTTTTTTTAGTATAAATTGCGGACTAAAATTAAATAGCGCAAGAGAATTGACTTCCAGCAAGCTTGACTCAAGTCAAATACCTGGCACCACTTCATGAATTTGTGTAGACAGATCTTCATCTTGAACAGATTCACGGTTTACTATCAGCGGCGTCGAAAGGAAATCCGCTATCAACGCCGCACTCGAGTGATTTCCTTGCAGACGGCTTCATTTCGGCCTCACATATTGCGTGCGTCAGTCACTTTTGTCAGGCACTCACAAGCTGTCTTTGACACGTTTTTCACCCGGGCAGCCCACTTTTTTGTGTCCAAAAAAATTACTTGAATTGGATATCTTAAGACAGTGGTTCCCAAATGGGGGTCCGCGAGACACTCAACAAAAATGTTTTTTTTTTTTTTTTTAGTTGCAGATATGCAACTCTGTTTAAGCGCGACTGTGCCACGTATTGATGAACTGACCAAAATGAAGTGATGTGGCACCTTTGTTTTATGTTTTTCTGCTACGTAGCAATAAAAGGCACCTGTTTCATGCTCCAGATCTGTTAACTTACTAACGTACCCCCCCCCCCCCCTCCCCCTGCTGGAAGGGGTCCCCCATCACTGCCAGCGGTCCGCAAGGGGTCCCCGACACATCCATGGCTGGGAACCACTGTCTTAAGATAATTGAGTGACTGCAGACATGAGACCGAGCACAATGAATAGTTTCTTTAAGTTCATAAATCCTGCTCGTCGGGAAGCAATTGTAAAGAATTGCGCGGGCCGAGTGTGCCCGTCATTATTACGACGGGACTTAGGGTTCTTAAAAATTTCTCAAGCTTTTTCGGTGGTGAAAAGCTTGAGCAAACGAAATTTGAGTGCAATGGCTAAAAGGACATACCGATGAAAATTATATGTTTGCCGCCCTTTAACTGGTGCGATAAGTTGAATAGGTCACTAAAATGTTTTAAGTTTTAACTACTGGAACGAAACATATGGTGTCAATCAGAAACTTACTCAGCGTCATCGAAAAACACAATTGTCACTGACACCTTTCCAAACGCTGGGAATGACTTATTAAAGGGGGGGGGGGGTGCAACGATTTCCGGACTTCGGTCAAAGATTTGTGGAAGTTGCCCTCTGACACTTCTGAAGTAAAGAACAGAAAACCAATTTCGCCTGCGTGTCCTAGTTGTTGCGTAAAAAAAAGATAAATATTGGCATTTCGGGCACCCCTCAACTCACTCCCAGTCTTCAGGGTCACACCTGGTCGCACTCCCAGCGACGTCATTCGGAGTGCCGTGTAGGTTCCCGTGTGCTATCTCGGAGGACGCTTCCTCTCCCTCTCTCTGCTGAAATTAGCCGGCGTTATGCTACAGCTTAGAGCCGAGCGAGGTCACGTAATCTTTTCGCCGTAGTTCCTTCGGCTGCCACTTGGGGCTGCAGGTGGGCGAAAAAGCTCGACTTTTGCTTCGCGATTGTGCAGCGGAATCGCGACATTTTAATGAAGGAGGTGTTTTCTGTCCTCCGGGACACGATAAACAACTTAAAAATGTCAAGATGCAAATTCTTTTAATCATAAAATCGTTGCACCGCCCCTTTAAGGTCAAACTCCTGGCTTCGTGATTGGTACTTCGACGCTCTTATTGGCGAATACCGGAATCCTATTGACCAAAAAGCCATTAAAAGACGTTCGGGTCTCACCACGCCTTGCGTTTGGATTATGTTAGCGTTAGAACGCTCGTTTTGACGAAAACCCGGCGGTGTCTTTCATTTGTCAGTTGTCGCGTGTTACGCTCCCATTGGTCCGAAGCGCCGACGTGAGCACGCGTCAACCTCTCCCTCTCGCCCCGGCGCTGACAAACTGACAGATACCGCCGGGTTTTTGGTCAAAGCCAGCGCTGTCGTTTTCGACCGCGTCACGCGCACAGCTGGTGCGGAGCCAGAGAGCAGACTTGTACGTAATCCGTTACAAGTAACGAAATTACTTGTAATCCCTTACATTTATCAGTAATTTAGTAGCGGAATAATTACATATTTTCTAGAGTAATTTTAAAGTAATTCCCTTACATTTTTACATAACGGATTCCTTGTAATCCGTTACATTATTTTTTCAGGACCAACACCCCCCCCCCCCGCCCCCCCCCACCCCCTCTAAAGAAAGGGTTGTTTTGATTTTGGTATAGTCGAGCGCAGTGACACTGTCACGCGAATTGACCAGCGCAAAAAGGAGCCTTGGCACTCTTCACTTCCGCAAAGCCCTTTTTTTTTTTTTTGCAACACCAAGCCCCTGAATCTATTTTTTTACACACTAACAACAATGTCGAAAAATCCAAATGGGCATTTCTAAAAAATAAAAAAACGTGGGTAGGGGCAAGTTATATTCGCATTTTTTTAGTTCCTTTGTTTTTCTTTGCAATCGAAGACAGGGAGAGGAGGACACCAAGTGATTATGTGCCTCTTCGAGAAGCTCGAGGCGGTAAGTGCACAGACAAGAATTAACAATGTCCTTCTCGGTTAAAGTGACTATGACCATTTTCATAATGCCACAACACGAAACAACGCTCCGTCTACCCTAAAATCCACTAAAATAGATGCGATAATATGTGAAGGCGTTATTGCCACAAGCATCCTCGTTCGTTGCTGCACGCTTCTCATCTCCTCTTAGAAAGCTGGATGTATTTTTTTCTGTTTCTTTCACCTTATTTGACCCTGTTTTAAAAGCTACTTACTTTTTTTGAGCAGAACGTAAGGGCGCAAGTGAGCTGGTGTATATTAAACATTTTAGTGAAAAACCCGAGACAGAGGTGAAGACAGACGACGACAAGGAAGAGAAGGAGAACGTCTCAAACACAGCTAAACCTTTATTGAGGAAAGAACCCTTTATATAGGGTTGAAAAAAGAAGGAAGGAAAGGGAACTCCTCTTCACATCACCCCTCTCCACACAAGACACGACACAACCTCTCTCCACAAAAGACACGACATCGGACCTCTCACAATGGGCCAAAGCAACAAAAGAACTGACAGCACCAAAGATAACACATCATTCAAAAAAAAAAAAGAAACCCGCTGGCAAAAACACAGAATGCACTGGACCTACACCGAGAAAGTCAGCTATAATATACACACAAAAAAAATGTTAACAATACCATTAGAGATTTAGAAAACGCTTCCATTCCGCATCTAAAGACAAAGAAGGCTTGTTCACTACGTTCCCATGCTTCGTTATTGCGATAGACTCTTCCAGCAGGCGCTTGTGGTCGTTTTTTTCTGTTACAATTGTGGTTGTAGAGTTCCATAAAGGCAGGCAATTCCTACACTCCTGAATATGCTTGGATACCTCGGAATATGGATCCTTGTTTTTGACACAACGTTTATGTTCACCTAGTCTATCATTAATACAACGCTTCGTTTGACCTATATAGCACAAACCACAATCAAAGGGGATCTTGTAGACTATACCTGAAATACATGTAACGCACTTTTCTTTGTGTTTTTTTAAACAACCTTTCTGGGCGGAAGCGAACGGAGTTAACCGTTTCAAACTGCTATCTGTGCTAAACGCCATGCGTAAACCAAACTTATCACCGACTGATTTTAAATTGTGTGAAATTTTATGAAAAAACGGTACGACTACAAACTTTTTGTGCTCGGGCATTTTCCTAATTTGTTTGTCTTTTGCAACAATGTACGAAAGCTGCTTGGAAATAAATTCTTGAGGATACTTTGCAACATTTAGCCGGGAAAACACAACTTGAATCGACGTCATAAGGGAGTGCCAATAAGACTTTTGAACCGCGTTGTTAATCATGTTTCGAACTAATCCTGCCTTGACATGCTTTGAATGGCAACTATCAAAAGGAAGTACTGGTTTAGCCTTTTCTTTGCCATACGACCAACATAAACCGGGGACCAATCTGAGCTGGAGGTCTAAATACTGGAGTACGTAGTTGGCTGGTTTTTCTATAGAAAACTGCAACTCCGGTGCCTCCCTGTACACGGTATTCTCAATGGAACCAGCAAGGGCTGAGTCACGGACACATACCAGAATGTCATCCACGTATCTTCTAATAAGTACTGAGCTCGGGTGAATATGTTTGATCATCTCATGCAATTTTAGGTCTAAGCTCCGGAGGTATATTTCTGAAAGGGCCGGGGCGACAGCCGAACCAATACATACGCCTTGACGTTGAATGTATTTCCGCTCATCAGAGTCTACCACTGGCGACTTTAGATACAATTCAAGTATCCTTAGAAAATCATTGATCTCTATACCAGACTGGGACTGAAACCGAACTAAATTCTCCTCTAGAAACGAGCGGACCCTAGAAAGCAAAATGGCTGGTTGGAGTGAATAATACAAATCCTTGATATCCAGTGAAAAAATCGTGCAAACTTTACCATGAAACGGTTGAATATCTGATATCAAATCCTTGGAAGAACCTAATGCTAACGGGCTTTTGAAATCTAGTCACGAAAGACCATTCTGAAGGAACGTGGAGACAGTTTTTTGCCACGTGCCATCTTCGTTGATAACTACTCTCAGAGGAAGGTCAACCTTGTGGTCTTTTAAAAAGAACTTAATGGCAAACGTATCTTTCAAGTTACCATTCAGTCTGGCAGCCAAGGACGTAAAGTCACTGTCCTTAAAAGTCTTTACTATTTCTCTCTTGTGTCGGCCCAGATCTCCATCAAAAGAACGAAATAACCCGGAAACAGCGAGGTTACATTTCTCCTTAAACTTATTGGAAGGCAGAACAGCAAACAGCCCTGATTTGTCCGTTTCAAGAAGCTTCAACTCTTTCTCTTCCAACTCTTTCTTAACACGGGTTACCATCCTAAAGTTTCTGACATCTGTCCTGTACGAAGCATCTACTAAGGACGACATTCTCTTAAAAGCCGTCGACACAAGAGCACTCTTCTCAGCTGGTTGTGACACCGCGTTAGACATGACGTTAATTGCAGAACAAATATCCAAACGAGAGGGCTTCACATTCACGCAAAACTTCGGACCATTGGCTAGACAATTCTCAAATGATTTGGTGAGCTGTACGCCAAAGGGATTTACAAGGGCAGTTTTCATCGCGGTAACCGTTGACATGAACCCAGGTTTCGGTGACTTGCTTGTTCTTATCTTCTGCCTCAGGGACCGGAAAGGTGTATTACAATCTTTCAAATTTACAGCTTGCCACTGAGTAAATAAAGTCGAAGCTTGAAAATGTTCTCCAATGAAAGCGGTCCACAACTGATCCGCGAGTTGACTCACAGTTCGTAGATGATCTCTGGAGCAGTTTTGGTAGTCGTTGAGGATCTTCCGCTTCCGGCGCCATCCAACTTGGAGGGTCTCCAGGTGGTGAAAGCGCTCAGGGTCCACGAACTTGGAAGCGGAACTGTCCTACATCGGCATGTGTCTGAGGTACAAGCAGGCAGAAGATAAGAACAAGCAAGTCACCGAAACCTGGGTTCATGTCAACGGTTACCGCGATGAAAACTGCCCTTGTAAATCCCTTTGGCGTACAGCTCACCAAATCATTTGAGAATTGTCTAGCCAATGGTCCGAAGTTTTGCGTGAATGTGAGGCCCTCTCGTTTGGATATTTGTTCTGCAATTAACGTCATGTCTAACGCGGTGTCACAACCAGCTGAGAAGAGTGCTCTTGTGTCGACGGCTTTTAAGAGAATGTCGTCCTTAGTAGATGCTTCGTACAGGACAGATGTCAGAAACTTTAGGATGGTAACCCGTGTTAAGAAAGAGTTGGAAGAGAAAGAGTTGAAGCTTCTTGAAACGGACAAATCAGGGCTGTTTGCTGTTCTGCCTTCCAATAAGTTTAAGGAGAAATGTAACCTCGCTGTTTCCGGGTTATTTCGTTCTTTTGATGGAGATCTGGGCCGACACAAGAGAGAAATAGTAAAGACTTTTAAGGACAGTGACTTTACGTCCTTGGCTGCCAGACTGAATGGTAACTTGAAAGATACGTTTGCCATTAAGTTCTTTTTGAAAGACCACAAGGTTGACCTTCCTCTGAGAGTAGTTATCAACGAAGATGGCACGTGGCAAAAAACTGTCTCCACGTTCCTTCAGAATGGTCTTTCGTGCCTAGATTTCAAAAGCCCGTTAGCATTAGGTTCTTCCAAGGATTTGATATCAGATATTCAACCGTTTCATGGTAAAGTTTGCACGATTTTTTCACTGGATATCAAGGATTTGTATTATTCACTCCAACCAGCCATTTTGCTTTCTAGGGTCCGCTCGTTTCTAGAGGAGAATTTAGTTCGGTTTCAGTCCCAGTCTGGTATAGAGATCAATGATTTTCTAAGGATACTTGAATTGTATCTAAAGTCGACAGTGGTAGACTATGATGAGCGGAAATACATTCAACGTCAAGGCGTATGTATTGGTTCGGCTGTCGCCCAGGCCCTTTCAGAAATATACCTCCGGAGCTTAGACCTAAAATTGCATGAGATGATCAAACATATTCACCCGAGCTCAGTACTTATTAGAAGATACGTGGATGACATTCTGGTATGTGTCCGTGACTCAGCCCTTGCTGGTTCCATTGAGAATACCGTGTATAGGGAGGCACCGGAGTTGCAGTTTTCTATAGAAAAACCAGCCAACAACGTAACCCAGTATTTAGACCTCCAGCTCAGATTGGTCCCCGGTTTATGTTGGTCGTATGGCAAAGAAAAGGCTAAACCAGTACTTCCTTTTGATAGTTGCCATTCAAAGCATGTCAAGGCAGGATTAGTTCGAAACATGATTAACAACGCGGTTCAAAAGTCTTGTTGGCACTCCATTATGACGTCGATTCAAGTTGTGTTTTCCCGGCTAAATGTTGCAAAGTATCCTCAAGAATTTATTTCCAAGCAGCTTTCGTACATTGTTGCAAAAGACAAACAAATTAGGAAAATGCCCGAGCACAAAAAGTTTGTAGTCGTACCGTTTTTTCATAAAATTTCACACAATTTAAAATCAGTCGGTGATAAGTTTGGTTTACGCATGGCGTTTAGCACAGATAGCAGTTTGAAACGGTTAACTCCGTTCGCTTCCGCCCAGAAAGGTTGTTTAAAAAAACACAAAGAAAAGTGCGTTACATGTATTTCAGGTATAGTCTACAAGATCCCCTTTGATTGTGGTTTGTGCTATATAGGTCAAACGAAGCGTTGTATTAATGATAGACTAGGTGAACATAAACGTTGTGTCAAAAACAAGGATCCATATTCCGAGGTATCCAAGCATATTCAGGAGTGTAGGAATTGCGTGCCTTTATGGAACTCTACAACCACAATTGTAACAGAAAAAAACGACCACAAGCGCCTGCTGAAAGAGTCTATCGCAATAACGAAGCATGGGAACGCAGTGAACAAGCCTTCTTTGTCTTTAGATGCGGAATGGAAGCGTTTTCTAAATCTCTAATGGTATTGTTAACATATTTTTTTTGTGTGTATATTATAGCTGACTTTCTCGGTGTAGGTCCAGTGCATTCTGTGTTTTTGCCAGCGGGTTTATTTTTTTTGTTTTGAATGATGTGTTATCTTTGGTGCTGTCAGTTCTTTTGTTGCTTTGGCCCATTGTGAGAGGTCCGATGTCGTGTCTTTTGTGGAGAGAGGTGGTGTCGTGTCTTGTGTGGAGAGGGGTGATGTGAAGAGGAGTTTCCTTTCCTTCCTTCTTTTTTCAACCCTATATAAAGGGTGCTTTCCTCAATAAAGGTTTAGCTGTGTTTGAGACGTTCTCCTTCTCTTCCTTGTCGTCGTCTGTCTTCACCTCAGTCTCGGGTTTTTCACTAAAATGTTTACTTTTTTTGAAGTCCAACTTCTAGGGTTGGCCCACTTTATTTGTGAATTCCAGCCAGGTTATCTGCATCTCAGTTACCCTTTTTGTGAGTCAGCTTTTTGCGAGCACTTCGAAAATGGTAATAGTCTTCCTTTCTTCTTCTTCCTGTTTTTACCTCAGCAGGACGCATCCTATATCAAGCAGATCTTTTAAAAAATAAAACATGATGGTGGCTGATGTAGACTTGGATATTTTGGGCTTGAGGGGAGAGTGAAATTCGTGAGTGGGGCCATAGCGCGGCTTACTTAGTACTCTGCCCTTCGCTGCCCGTGGCATCAGCGGACGTCTATCTGGAGAACCTCGGAGTAAACTGCAGTCGGTTCGTGCTCCGTGCGTTTTTGAACGGCACCAAGAAAGGTACACACGACAAACGTGCGTTTACATTTCCTTGTTTTAACCGACGTTCTAACTAACTGTTGGTATGAATGTGCTTTTTTATTATTACTTATATTCATATACTAGAAGCGTTTTTTTTATTCACCAACGTTTCAACCGAGGCTCGACCTGTTCAGAACCAAATTTAAGAAGAATATCGAGCCAATCCTTATTTATTATTTAATTATCAAATTACTGTTAATACTATGTTTTGCTATTGTCTGTCATTATATGCCGGTATAGTAAGATGGACATAAATCAATTATTATTCTGGTTTTGGCTAGATGTATGATGATTTCTACAGCTTCGCGATTTCGAAAATGTAGACTTTTAGTAGATCGGTTCGATGACTCCGATAACGATAGCCGATGCTCCGCCGCCGCTTTTGCGCATTCATCATTTTGTTATCGGGGGCATCGGAGGTATCGAAACGATCTACTAAAACTCTCGAATATCAGGCAACGGCTGCAACGACGTAGCTTTGCTCTATCTTCGAAGTAAATATAGTACTTCCATTGCTTCGCTGAAAAAGCTCAATGGAGAGCATAAAACATTCGTGAGGCACAAAGAGTGTTCAGCGTAGCTGTCGACATCTTCAGTAAGAAATAACGCAAAATTTCTGACGAGACTTTCGAGAGTGAGCTGTTGCTCGAATACTCAAGGTCATTAAATGGAGCAGGTTGCAACAATAAGAACTTGAATAATTCCCTTCCCTTTGCTTCTGAATTGAAGACTGTCATGCTGAAAGTAACGCCACGAAAGTAACGGATCACTTTTTGGGGTAACGGTCACTTACTTTAATGGGTGGGTAATTGTAATTGTAATAAATTACAATTTAGCCTCGAGTAATTGTAAATGTAATTCCTTACTATTTTTCAGTAACGTGTTCAAGTCTGCCAGAGAGGGAGGCACCACGCAACTCCTCCTAGATAACAAATCCCAGTGCTGAATGTGAGGGCTTAATCAGAGAAGGCCAATCATGGACACAGATCGGAAACGTGTGGTGTCTCAGTGCTCGGCTTCGAGTCAAGTTTGATCCGAACGTTGACGCAATCGTCGTGTCCAATCTGTGACCAGCGTTGGCCTTTTCTTATGATGACATCTCATTCAGCACTACGGCTTTGTTATCCAGGAGGTGCTGCTCGGCGCGATGGAATGCGGGCGTGCTCAGTTGCCGCCCTCTGTCGCCAGTTCTTCGCTCTGGTTTTCCGCAGTAGCGGTGCGTGGGCTGTGATGTGTGTGTTTAGATAACACGATGGATACGGTTTACTTCACGAGTGATATGAATGCGGTTCCTTCCGCGACTGGTATGGATGTGGTTCTTTCCACGAGTGATATGGATGACCGTTTCCAAGGGCGAGGACGTACTCTGACAGGAAGTGTACAAAAAGGGAGGCGAAATAAATTACAGGAAGATTCACTGATGGATTCTTGAGGAATCCTTTATCATGACCCCTGGAAGATGCCACACACGTCCCCCTTTGGGAAACGCTAACATTGACCCCGTAACGAGGTCAAAAAGAGGCAGCAAAAAATTAAGAAAGCAAAAGAAAAAACCCAAAGAAAAAAATTGAAGGGGTCAGCGTTAGCGTTTTCCAAAGGTGGACGTGGTGTTTCCAGTGACCATGCTAACGCATTCCCGAAGAACCTACCAATGGATCGTCCTGTCATTTTTTAAAGCTGTCAGTGCTTATAAATCAGTAAACTTAAGAAAGACTTGAAGCACGCAGTAAGAGGGGGGGTGCGCTGAAGTTACCGCTCGAGGAACGGGCTCGAGGCTGGCGGTACGAAAGCGCGGATGATAAGCGCACAGTGGTGTACGTTATTATCCGCGTTGTCCACCGCCAGTAGGGTGAGCTGGAAGGGCAGTCGTGCTCATTGCCTTGCTCGGCATAGTACGCTCGAGCTGATGATGCGGGTGTTCTTTGCCTCTCGCCTCACATAAAAGGTTGGTAAACTTGAATTATTCTCCATGACTTTTTGAATACTGGCGTTGTTTTCATCCTGTGTGCTTTCTTTATGTATTTGCTGACCGCTCTCGTGGTTTATTGACGGGTATTGTTTTTTTGCCTAAAGTGTCCATGATGATGACACCTAGCATTGGTATAAAATGCGTCTACATTTATTTAATATTTAGTTTTTTTTATTGTTTATATTTTCGAAGTCCCGAACTGTACGGGGGCTGGGACCTTCGTCAAGCTGCTACCCAGCAGCTTTTTGTCGTAAGAACCCTGTTGTCATTTAAGAAGATCTGACAACAAATAAAACTTAATTTGATTTGATTATGGTAGAACTGCCACCGGTGCATGATCTGCCTGGCGACCTCTGTTACTATCAGTCGGGTCACAGGTGATACACGGCCTCTTGTTATAGCAAATTAGAAAATTTTCTGTCTAGAATCAGAAAGAAGAGAAGAGGTTAAAGTTGTTTTGATATCCGCCTTTACTGAGATGAACTCCAGATCTGTTTAGTTTTCGGCACCCATGTGCACTTTCGGAGCTTTTATGGACGGGTAGTCTTTGGCGCATAAAGAAGAGGAGCATCTGAATTTTATCGCATTAGGTTCGTCGCATTGGGGCAGGCTCCGGCATGTCATGAATGGACATATGAATCCTCGTTCACGAATGATCGCACCTTTCCGCATATCCCATTTTAATTTCTGCACATTACGACAAATAATGCACGGCTTCAGGACGAGTGTAGTGGCACTGGGATTGAATCTGATGCAAACGTCATAGATCTGCTCAACCAATCATCTTCTTGATTCGCGCCCCTGCTTGTTTTGAAATGGACAGGCATCGTACAGGTGTGAGGTTGTGTAATCAAGGCAGCGCGGAACAGGTTACAGACCTCTGGTTACGTCTCAGGCCGCACTGGATAAGTTACCCCTCCATGGCGTCGAACCTTGCCACCGAATCTCGGAGGCAGATTGCCCTCTCGCTATCTAAAGGTTCACGACGCCGGATATGTATTCCCCTATTCAATACCAAGGTAAAAGACCAGAAAAATTACGAAAGGCTCTGTAAGTGCTCAATCAGAATTGCAGCGTAATTCTTCTGATGAAGGATGTCTGAAAGGAGAAAATACGCCGCCGCCCTGCGCCATGGTGAGAGCCCGGCCGCTTAACCTCACAGGTACAGTTTTCCCCTCAACGAACTGCAAAATTCTTGTATTTATTTTTCGTGAAGGCTCGAGTTAATTCTCGTGACGGGAGACCGTTAGAGGAAATAAGCTAAAGCAAAATGGGTGGAAAACTTGTCAGCAGCAGCAAGCAGCTGAGTGCCGCTTACCACTATCAACACCAGATGATCCCAGCTACAGATGCGGCGACGCGTCATGTGGCGCGCAGTTCTTGGCAGAAAGTTTTCTGATATTCGATTACTGCGCCATCTCCTTCCCTCCCGGATCACTCGTCTGCATCGATGCAGGCAGTGGGCACACCTCCCTCTTCAGCCAGCCTACCGCCAGCCTTGAGGCTGCTGCACGACTGGGAACCTTAGCGCAAAAACGCGCTTCCTACGCGCTCAATTGTTTAGAGCTCAGTTCTTAGGCGCCCGTTTCCGGCTTGAGCGACGTCGCCGTCGCCGTCGGAGTAACCGTGAGGTCACGTGACCCCGTTGACGTCACGTGACCCCCGTGAGGTCACGTGACCCCCGTGAGGTCACGGGACCCCCGTGAGGTAACGGGATCCCCGTGAGGTCACGAGGGTCACGTGACCTCACGGTTACGCCGATGGCGACGGCGACGCCGACGCCGCTCTGAGGGAGGAGTAGCAGGCAGGATGAAGAGGTGAGGAGGGGGGGTATACCCTCCCCTCAGTACCGTTCCCTCCTACTCCTCAAGAGCTGCGCTCTAATTCGGCGTTACAGGGAGTTGTAAACGTCTTTCATTTTTTAGAGCGCAGCTCTTAGGCGCCCGTTTCCGGCTTGAGCGGCGTCGCCGTCGCCGTCAGCGTAACCGCGCGGTGCATGTTGGAACATGCACCGCGCGAGCCCCCCCCCCCCCCCCCCCCCCCCCCCGAGGTCACGTTACCCCCCCCCCCCCCCCGGAGGAGATTGAAGGATGAGGGGAGGAGGAGAAGGAGGAGGATGAGGAGGGCTATACCCTCCCCTGAGTAGTCTTCCCTCTTCCTCCTCCTCAAGAGCTGCGCTCTAATTCGGCGTTACAGGGAGTTGTAAACGGCTTTCATTTTTTACATGTATTGATTTAGTGGTTTTTGATGAAACAAGTTTTACGTTAAATGAATATGTTAAGTTTTCCTATATTAAGATTATTTAAAAATATGATTCAATTATTCGACTGATTATGACGACTAGCCCCACCTCCTATACGATGTCCACCTGGTCGGCGTAGGATACCTACACAGACCGCATTATTTAGTTTCCACGGCCCTCTTTAAACTAATCTTAAAAGCCTAAAAATACACCATGTATATCAATAAACCCCCCAAGGGTAACCCAGGGCCGATCTTAAAATTAAAAGAAAAACGAATTTAAGCTGTCTTAGAGTGATAAAATCCCAAGTTTTACGGGCAGGAACCTTAAACTACAGTTTTATATTGCAAGTCTTGTACACATTACTAAAATGAGTAATCGATTACAGTTACTAAATATTACTGTGTTAAAAAGTATTCAATTATATTACTTGATTACTTGAGAAAGAAAAAGTAATTCGCCGTGTCTTGAAAAAAAGTAACAGTTACTTTTCGGATCACATCAGATTTTCTAAACGACATACTTTCTGCCGGTTTGAAAACGGGTCTTTAGTACAGTTTATAATTATATTAGAACCGCCGGATTACGAACTTCTGATCTTCAAAGTCCACCACTTTTCGTAGACCGCCTCCCTTTTTAGACACTGGGCTCTGGGATTCCTTGTAGGGAGCTTGTGTAAATAAAGGGCGCCACGAAGAAGAAGAGAAGAAACTAGGAACGGTTACAAGTAATTTCAATACTTCTAAAAGTAATCAGACTAATCTCGTGATTACAACCTAAAGAAGGTAATCAAATGAACACAAATTTGCTCCCGAAAGTAATCAATTTAAAGTAATTCGGTTACTTGCAGTCAGAGGTGGCAGCAATGACATTACTGTAATGTAATTACAGTAATTAAATTACTTTTGGAGTAATGAGTAATGTAATGAATTACTTCTTAAGGCTAGTAATTTAGAATGTAATAAATTACTTTCAGGAAGTAATTTTGAGAAAATTACTGATTGCTTTTGAAATTACTTTTGCTCTAAACTAGAAAGTTCATCTGCAAGCTTTTAAAAAAAAGAGAAAAATTATTCTGCTTGGTGAAATGTTGTGAAAGAGCATCAAAGGAAATAAACGACGGCCACCTGAGCGCAAAGCCTCGTACGAAGAGCTGGACGGACGCACAAAGGAGGGCTGGAAAGGCGAAGGAGAAAAGCTTACGTGTAGATATCGCTGGAAGGCAACGGCTTACGAACTCCAGGCACGACAGATTCACGGCGTCGCGCCATCACGACGATCCTTTACTTCGTTCATCCCTAAGCTGACATTGCGGTGGGAGCTGCAAGCTAACCAGAGCCAATCAAACACCTTCCTTTAATCACCTCTTTCTTTATCGGTGCGCGGGTATGAACGAGAGCGTGGTTACGTGGCGAACCATAGACGTATGACTGCTCCAACAAACACGTAGCTTCCACCGTTCATCCCTCAGCTGACATTGCGCCAGCTTAGGAATGAACGGCTCATAGGCTACAAGGCGACGGGAACATCACCAGTATTTTAAACCATAATTTAAAACCTGAGAAGACAAGACAAAAAGATCCCCAGCCTTGTACTTTCGTCAAGCAAGGCCAAACCGTAAGCTTCGACCATTGTGAACAACAAACGACCGGAAAAAAATGGTAAATTGCAAATGCCTTGTGAAAGCCCCTGAACGTTTCGTGTGTCCTCGAGCAAAGCAAGTGCCACTCGCGGTATGCCTCGCTGCCTTCCCTTGGAAAGTTTATTCGGGAATAAGCAGATATCGCCCCCCCCCCCCCCCCATTTGTCGTGAAAGTGCACAATTTAGGAAGCTCGCGCCATTCCTCTACTGGCGACGCTTCTGCTATGGTGCCTGGAACGCGTCTCCGACTGGTGTGTTTACCGCGTCCAATGATGTAATCCCTCTATTTCCGCCTGATGACGTCATAGAAGTGTCATTCTGTCGCCGGTCGCGATTCTGGCGGTGTCCCAGCAGCTGTGGTAGACGTAGCAGACGCCTGTTCTGCTGCAGGTCGATCTCCGGTGTGGCAGTCCACGGCAGCTAGAGCGGGGGGAAGTTGGGACGCCTGGGACGCCGTGATGAGAGCGACACTCGCGATCGCTTGCGCTTTACGCCAGCATTTCTACGGCCAACCGCCAGGATCACGACATGCAACAGCATGACATTCCGGCTTGCGTGACGTCATTTGTTGCCACTTTGGGACCCCTTTTGATGTATGGGCGGGATAGGAGGCTAAACACACCAGTCGGAGACGAGCTCCAGTCACCATACTTCTGCTTAGCAATTATCCAGGCCCTTTGTGTGACAATGCGCAAAAACTTGGGCTGTTCGGGTGTTTGGGAAAAATGCTGCTTGAAAGGAATGACCGAGAATAGGTCGCCCGAGGCGGAAGGAAAACGTTTCACGTGACGACTTCTTGTAAGAACGAGCTCCCATGGCCCACTAAACATACTGACACGGACTATAACTTCTAAATCAGGAAGACGGGAACATATCACCCTTTTAGTAAGAACCTTAACCTTTGAATGAACAGCGAAACCTGTGAGTCGACTGTCTCTCAGAGTCACATCTAATGAAGCTTCACCATGTTTCACACTTATGTCGTGTGCGCTGAGAAAACCACAGTTCCGTATGCTTCACTTTGCGGCACATATGGTTGTTGCGGTGTAAAGAGGAAGATCTGAGTTTTGGTACATATAGACCAACTCAGCTCTTTGACGTCACATCACTGCGGTGGCGCTGCTGTCGGCACTGCGCATGCGCAGCGCCTCGCTTCTCCCAGGTCAGGTTCCCGCACACGCGCTGTGTGGGCAAACGCGGGCTTGTTTTGTAAACACTCTGTTGGTGCAAACGGTAAATAAATAAGCACGAATTACTGCCTCAAGGTATACAAAAGTAATGTCAAAGTAATTTCAAGGTAATTTCATTACATTTGGAAAGTAATTGTAATGTAATGCCATTACCTTTAGTGTGCGGTAATTTGTAATGTAATTTAATTACATTTTTGCAGTTTTCAGAAAAGTAATTAGTAATGTAATTTAATTACTTTTTTAAAGTAAGTTTGCCATCTCTACTTGCAGTGGATACCGTACAAGCCGGCGTATTGCTTCTACCCAGAACACACTCCGCGCTTTGCTGTCCTAGACACTGTTTTCGTTGAAAGCAGCCAGAATGCTTATCTGGCTTCACTCTCTTATTGGTACACGGGCGTTTTCCGAGTGTCAGGATAACGAGCATATTCACTGAATGCAAGGAAATCCTATGCTCGTGGCTTGTGTTATCATACATATAAGTCCCGATAAAAGGCGATTTTTTCTGACACCAAAAATGTACACCGAAAAACACCAAACCCAAACTAAAAAAAAAAAAAAGAAACCTTAAAACACGAAACGTTTTTTATGGTAAGGTTGTTGTGGTTTTGGCAGTGTTTGGGGGGGGTGGGGGAGCGCCCGTCTTTCTTTCAAAGACAAAGATAATTGACCTTGTAGGTGCTTTCCGTATCACCTGCTTTTAAAAAGGTGGGGAGTACGAAATTTACTGCCAGTTTAAGAACTAAAAATGCGTATGATGTGCTTTCACCTACAGCGACATAATGCGTCAGGTGCCTATGAAGCAACCCGAACTCGTAAATAAGATGGCATTGACGTGCCACTCAAGATACGCAACATACGGCTACATATTCATGAATATATTCATGATATACAGACAGACACGCAAAGACAATGTTTTTTACAATAACCCTCGAGAATTGCTTACTTGCTTCTAGTACCGCGTAATTGGCATGTTTGGCTGTTAGAATATCAAATAATGCTACGGGTATCATTATATAACTGAAAACCAAAACTAAAGTAAAACTGAACGATTTTAGGGCAATATTTTGTCTCAATTTTGCTGCATCTCCTTGTACTTACAAGCGACGAAATAGCAGAACACAATTATCATCCACATTTTGTGGGCGAGTCTGCAAGGAAACAAATAAAATTGCATCGGAGGCTTTAAACGCGAGTCAAGACCAAAAAAAAAACGCGCACACACAAGAGAACACACAGAAAGGCGTAGTTTACAATTCTATCATGAATACCCGAGCTTCGCTATCTCAAAGAAAGCGAATAAGTTTTCGATCATCATAGTGTATTTGAGTGGTAAGACACACGTGCATCGCCATCATTTGTACGATTCGATACAATGTGATAACGCCTTTATTTTTCACCGCGCCAACAAGTGGTGAATGAGAGGCCGGAGAAAAAGCTGGAGAAGTGCAGCTTAACGAAGCACCGTGCCCCCCATTCTGCAGCTACAACGGAGTACATGGTATACTCAGGTCAAACAAAGAAGAACATCAAATGAACAGAACTATTGTTTGGCTGTGGGTTAATTTTACAATATCTACGCTTTTAATAAAACACTCGTTCAGGAGAGATTGTAAAGAATAACTAATTTGTTTGTTTTCCATAGTTGGTTGTACATTTTGGAAATTGTCAAGGCTGGTGATTGTTCGACGAGTAATAATCATTTTTTTTTAATTAAATTAGCCCGATTAAGAAATATACTTAAACGTTCACATGCCGCATATTTATGCGCCATAGTCAAACGGTAGTTATAAATTCGGTGGATAACGATAATCTGTCGTGAGTTGAAGACTGGTTCCATATCATGAAAATAGGAAACGCTTCCTATTATTCTAATAACTTTTTTTGCAATACGTGTATTGTATGTAAGTTTGAAAAAGATGTATTACCCCAGATAAGGATGCAATAACACCAATGGGAATAAAATATTGAGTTATATCAGACATTTTTCACGCTGGTTGGAAGAACGTGCCTGTGCCTATTTATAATTCCTACGGATTTGCCTAATTGATAGCATAACTACTTCCCATGATTGGTCAAGAGCAAGTCATGAGAAAAAATTACTACGAGGGCTTTAAGGCTAATTAAAAATTCGGGATGCGGGGAATGGAAGTCACGAGGGCTGTAAACTCTTTTATTCGGTCCACGTGGGCGGAGCATTATTGATTTTACTTTTGACGTATTTATTGGCATACAATTAGACCCAGACCATGCTTTTAGCCGTAAGACAAACGTGTTAGCCTTATTTATGAAACCCTTTTTGGAAGTATCTGAAAAAAAAAATGCTCGCGTCATCCTTGTAGATTATCTACTTTTATTTTGAATCAAGGCTTATTATATCATTTATATATATTATAAAAGAAGTGGCACTAGGATGCTTATTTGAGAAACTACTGATGATACGTTTAAATAAGTTGATTTCAGATCATTAATTTGTACGAATTGGGAGTGATGTTCTAAATAGGATTTGATTAGCGCATGTGGAAGGTCACGAATACCATACGCATATAGTTTATCTAATAAATACGGTGATTGATGCAATCAAATGCTATGCTAAGGTCTAGGAATAATCCAAGCTTTAATTTTTTTCTTCTAACTTTTTTAAGTATCCCTTCTTTCTGAACTAGTGACGCTTTCTCTCTAGATATGTCCTTTCAAAAACCAAATTTATAATAAGTAATTATGAGGTGTTTGTCACAAAAGTTGACAATGCGAGAGTGAATTATTTTTTCTAAACTTTTTGAGAACACAGGACGTATAAATATTGGACGGTAATTCCCCGGTTCGTTTTTGTCTCCTGCTTTATACAAAGCTAAAACCTTTGCAATTTACATTTTTAGGGAAAGTGCCAGAGGATATTACGAGGTTGTAAATGTATGTGAGACATGGAGTAATCACATATATCACATACTTTATAGGTTTAATTTAAATCATCGGCATCACGACTATGATTGTTATTAAGAGATAGAATAGAGCAGAGGTGGCCAAACAGCGGCTCGCGAGCCGTATGCGGCTCTTTGCGGGATCTAATGCGGCTCTCGCGGCTCCCTGGTAAGCTGCCCCCCCCCCCCCCCCCACCTGCCCCCTTTCCCGTCTTGTGTCCCCGGGACAAAAAATAATTCTAGAATAAATAACAACAACAAAAAAAAAAACATTACGTTTCAGCTTTGCACAACACTGCGTGAAAACAGCTGGACTGCTTTTTAACGCATATGTGTCCAGTCAGTGACCCTGTTTCTTTATTGTTCTAGGAAGCATTTCAAACGCATAACGGGCATCAGGGACAGTGGCTGGCTGAAGAACCATGAATTCATTTTTGCTTAGTGGGTAAAGAAACGTTCTTCTGCCTGGTGTTATTTGTTGTAGTCGACAATTAAACTTGTCCCCTTTCGAAAGGACTGTTCCCTCCCTATTGTTTCTTATTCGAAGTACCCCCCCCCCCCCCCCCCGCTTTTTTTTCCCTGCGGCTCTCTGAACCTTTGTAATTTTGTCTGCGGCTCTAACCCCATGTCAGTCTGGCCACCCCTGGAATAGAGGAACAGACCCCAGTTTCATCAGTATAGGGTAGATAAACATTGATTCCGACATTGACCTAATGTATTCTGGCGCTCCGGGGTGTAAGAGCTGTTACCTATATTCACAAAACGGCTCTTAAATGCGCTTGCCAAATTCGACCAGCTTAACATATCGCCTGTAGGGTTTATGTTTTCAATTTTGCTTGATTTATAAGACATATTAAGAACACTACTCATACGTTTCCAGAATATATCTGGCCATTTACGCATTCGGCATCGAATAAATAATAGTAATATTGCTCTTTAGATCTTCTTATTTACGTATTTAGTTGATTTCTATACTTCTTGAACTGTTCAAGTGCCGTTTTATCACAATTTACGAGAAATATTTTATAGAGTTAATATTTCCTACGTGTTGTTTTTTAATGTACTGGTGTCATCCACGGCTTTCGTTCCTTTTTGGCATTTTTGATGGTTATATCTGAAGAACAATCAAAGTTAAGGTGCCAAAATTTTTAATAAACATGTTGTATGCATTATTTACGTCGTCAACTTTACACACTTCGGCCCAATCAGTGGTAGTTAATTTTTCTAAATGCATCTAGCGTAGTTTGCGGAGCATTTTGAGAAGTTACATCAGTGTCGCGTTTACATACCCATCATGTTATTTTGACTAGTATAAATATGGGAAAGTTGTTGCAAATATCTGAGCTTACTACACCAGTCTTGACCTTTTCCTTGTCAAAATTCGTAATAAACCAATCGAGTAATGTGAATATAGACCGTTTTTGCGCCTAGAGTGATTTACACTATTATAGAAATTATTTGTAGATAGCAAAATCAGTAACTCAGAACAGTTTCGAGTATCTTCTAACCAATTTACATATAGGTCACCACCAACAAAAAGAAAGTATCTGCACTCATTTGCACAACACAACAGTTTATCTAAAAAAAAAAAAGCCAAAACTAGATTCCCATTTCCGCTCGGTGGATGATATACAACAGACAACATGAATTGGTTTCGTTTAAGAGACAATAGTATAATATCATTTGTAAGGCCTGTATACTCACGAACAACTTCAAAGCCATCACTCGCGGTCAGTGCGAAACGCCTAACGACGCGGTTTTGATAAAAATTAGTATATTGGGAAAGAACAAACAAAGTCACTATAATCTTGAGACCATGTTTCGGTGAACATTATCACATCAAATGAACAATCAGACGATTGAAGGAAAAACAAAAAAAATATCCAACTTTGACCTGGCTGATCTGAAATTTAGGTGAAAAAGTTTCAAAAGATTACATGTTGATTTATTTGTGTCACTGCCGATATCCTGGGGCAAAGATGAGTTAGTAACAGTCATTTTAGGAGATTAAAATGCGTACACAAATCTTTACTCAGCAGTATTGCCTTGGCAGATCTTAACGAAATCTTTATCGCGTTCGATCGATACGATATTTGTGGTTATAAAGAGGAAAGTAAAGGCAAACCTTGAGAGGAAAACCCTTGAGAGGCAAGTAAAAGCAAACCGGTGACGCGCTTTTTATCAGAGGCCCTATCGAGCTGCTTTTTTTATGGTCGGGCACAAATGCTCGTTAACAAAAACAGGGCCGCCTGTAGAAAATCCAAAGTCTGTGTTCTTTAGTCCCTTTGTCCTAGCCTCTGCAAGAACCCTGTCACGTTTCTCAGAGTGTATGAATTGCACAATTACATTTGCTTGTTCAGAATTCTCGTGTGCGCACTCGATGGGAGATCTCAACGTCTGAAGCGTCGATCGGTTCATTAATTTGCTCGCCGAGCATAGATAATATTGGGTAGAGGTCCTCATTTTCATTCAGCACTATTCCTTTGATTTTAAAGTTGTGAGCGCGAGAGTGCTGTTCACACTGCACAATTCTTGCACGGTTTGCTTTTATTTCCCTCTTAAGCTCTTAAGACACCTTTGCCGCAGCTCTTCACTTTCAGATTTTAAGGCGTCTGTTGCGATTCCGTTCGTAAGATTTTTCTTGATGTCTTCAAATTTTGCGTTTATAAAATTCATGATTGTCTTTATTTCCCAAATCTGAATACGAAGCTCGCTGATATCAGTACGGAAATCTCTCTGGAGCGTTTTTCTCATAGATTTCCATTCGGCCTTCATCTCGAAGCTCAGAAAAACAATTAAGGCTCCAATCCACGCAGTGAAGGTAGTTGGGCAGCGAAGCTGTGGTATTACCTGCAACGATTGCCCACTGCATTTTGACGTCCCAGAGAACTTCCGGTTTATAAAAAAAAATAAAATGAAAAAAGATGAAACGCTTAACTACCGATTCTCCAGGTGAACTGCAAAAGAACGAAGGAGTGCGAGATCTGTCAAAATGCTTCGACTATTCTTGTAAACCAACTTGCCTCTTCGGACAAGTAATATTGTACAGCCGAAGGCCCTCGTTAAATCTCCAACTTTGTTGTCCGTGTAGTATTTATGCTTTCTGGCACTAGTGACATAAGCAAGCTCAACAGGCTTGCAAAGACGTTGCGACCGGAAGTCGCTTGGGACGCAAGCGGCTTTTTACGTTTGTAAACAGTAAAGGGGTCTATACCAAATGATTGACGAAAAAAAAAAGTAAATGCACTGTACGAAATCTTTTTTTTATATATGAAGGACTTCGTACGCTGTCGTTGCCGCGGCAGCTTATGCAACCGCAATCTTTAACGCGAAACGAATGCTGGGAGCAGTACGTGCTTCGCATTGTTAGCGAGGCTCACGTCTCTCCACACTTCGTCATCGGCCATTGCCGCGGCACCTTAAGCAACCGCAAACCTTTACCGAAACGCATGCGGAGGGCGTTTCGGTAAAACCACGTGATCATCTATCACGTGGTTTTGACACTTGTTTTGTGGTTTTCTTTCTGAAAGAAGCGTCAAAACAACGTGATAACAGATAAGGTGCGCGAGAACTGCGATAAGGAGCGCGCTATGGTTTTCTGCCGACAATTTTGTCGACTTCAGTTCTGTCGACGGACACAAAAAAACCGACCAACGAGTCATATGCAGCCTCGCTATAAAAAGCCGCGTGAGGATTTTCGTAAGGTCTTTTGTCATTGCGAGGAATTACACTTCTCACACACAAAAGTAATTTCGAGGCAGCAGCGACATCAAGTTCGTCAGACGGTAGCGTATTCTGAAATGAAAAAAAAAAAAAAAAAACTGCAAGGGAGCATGGTTTCTAGACAGAACGTCTAAAGACCACGTTCCTTTGCGAATGTGTCAACTGCCATCGCAGTTGCCAATTGAAGGAAGATGCCCAAAGTTTCTTGTTTTGTACTGCAGAGAAACGTGGAGCAGCCAACCGCTGACAGGCAGATGTCCGGTCGAAAGTCAGCCGCGTTGAAAAAGCGTACCCAATCAAGCGAAGGCTTGTGAACTCCGGTGACTTGCAAAACAATCCGGGACGCTCATGGAACTGCCGTTGACTCATGGGTAGACTTATCAAGCTGACACAGGCGTTGCAAGGAATCTGCAAAGGAGCGTGGTCTTCAGACAGAATGCAACAACTTTCGTCGCAGCTGCCAAGTCAGAACTTTTGTTTCTGACAGATGTCATCAATAGCGATTAATTTAGTTGCATCGTACAATATAACAAATTATAAAAGTGAAATTTTGTTTATCAGTCTTATGTTAATTTGTAATTAGAATTACGTCAATGTCAATTACCATGTCCTCCTCAGTTCTCGTCCCGAAAGGAAAGTGAACATGGCCTCCGTGTCTTTACTTGGAACATTTGAGAATGTGAGTGTTATGCGTGGGTTCTTTTAGAGTGTTGGGTGACCAGAATTGAGATGGATTTTAACACATAACGTGTTGTTATTGATACGATGGCGCCTGGCTAGGTCTGCGACAAGTAGCCAGTAGGCCTTGCATAACATAGGTGGCGCTAGCTTTCGTTTACATATATAACACGCCCCTTTTTCCCCTTTTTTTCTTACAAGCTCATTCGTTTGAAGGACGGACTTGCCTTCCTGAACGTGTGTGACCTGGGGTTTTCGGTCCACTGCTAATATCACATGGTACATTCACTGCCCGGGAGGAGTCTTCATCTACATCAGACAATGGGCACAGATCCTCCACACTCCTTTGCAATTGGGGTGGTGCCTCTCGATCCCTCGGTGGCAGGTTGGCTTCTCTCAGGTGGTAGCGGTTTCTGCGGTATGTTCCTCCATCGTTTTCTTGTACAATGAACGAGCGCGGCTCTGGACCCAATGCTGCGATCTCACCCAGTGTCCATTAGCTGTTAAGCCAGACCCAGACTTGTGCAGGTTTCAGTGGCTTCAGGGTGGATGTTACTGGCTCCATGCTTCTACTGTTCCTTTCGACGAGCTTGAAGTCCTTGCTAGTGGGCTTTCGTTGGGTAGTTTGGAATTAGTAACTTCGGATGTACTGGAAGCAGTGTGCGAACTTTTCGGCCCATCAGCATTTCTGCTGGAGATGGCAGCGTCGATGTTGGCGTTGAGCGGTAGGGGAGGAGGGCCATGTCCCTTTCCTCACCCGACTGTCCTGTCTCGCGCAGTTGTCTTTTATCGTCTTGATTGCTCGCTCTGCTTGCCCACTCGACCGAGGTAGTGGGGCGACGATGTCCGGTGTATGATGGACCATGAGGCGTTGAAGTCTGCAAATTCCTTGCTGTCAAAGGGAGGACCGTTGTCCCAGATGATGTCGTTTCGGGATACCAAGCACGCCTACATCTTGTTAAGACTGCTTATGACAGGTAGCCAGCAGTTGAAGAATGCCTTTCTACTTCGACATACTTTGAGTAGTAGTGAACTACAAACAAGTGTGACACTCCATTCAGATGGTAGATGTAAATTCCCAGTTTCTGCCATGGCAGTGATGGCAGCGGAATGTCCATTAGCGGTTGGTGGTGGCTGGCGGGCCTGTGGCGCTGACATGTGATGCAGTGCTTTATCATGTCCTTCCACATCTTGTGTCATTCTTGGCCAGTAACGTGCTTCTCGAGCCCGAGCTTTGCCTGCTGACATTCCAACAATGCCTCACATGAAGTTTATTGAGTGCTGCTGGTTGAGCAGCTTCCGGAATCACAAGGCGGAGTCCTCGACAGAGTAGCCCTTCTCCGAAGTAAACTTCTTCCCTGCAGTCCCAAAACATCTGTGCTGATTAATGTACTCCCCGTCTCTCTGACCAGCCGTCCTGGCAAAAATGCCGCCGACCACACGCTGCAGGGTTGGGCCGGTGGCTGTTTGCACTCTGATGCGATTTAGGGTTTCACACGAGGCTCCAACTGAGCAAACATACTGATTGACGGGTGTCCACCGATTATGTGTCTACTGAGACGGAGGTTAGAGGAGCTCTGGACAATGCGTCAGCTGCGACGAGCTTTTTCCTGGCACAAAGACCAGTTGTGCATCATACGGCTGTAGCCGTTGTAAGAGACGTTGGAATCTGGGAGGCACCGCATCATGTGGCTTTTGCACCAGACCGAGAAGAGGTCGATGGTCAGGTCTCAACTTCGAAAGGGCGTCCATATAAAAAAATAGTCAAAGTGTTGTGCACCATACACAATGACCAGCAGTTCTTTTTCGATCTGGGCGTACTTCTGTTGAGCACTTGACAGTGTTGCAAATGCAAAAGCGATTGGCTTGCCCCGCTGTGGCAGCACAGCCCCCAATCCGTAAGAGCTGGCGACGACCGACAGGGATGGGTTGCATTGTAGAATGCAAGGATGGGAGTTTTGGAGAGTGATTTCTTTACTTGTTCAAAGCACTTCTGTGTGTTTCCGTCCCAGAGCCAAGGAGTGTCTTTCTGTAACAGCTGTCTCAGTTGATGGGGTTTGTTGAGCTAGCTGTGGGGCAAACTTCGTCAAACAAAGTGCTAAAGATCTTGTTGGTTTGTTGTTTGAGGATACTGCGCCATTGCTTTGAGCTTGGCAACATCTTGCTCGATTCCCTCAGCAGTCAGCACATGAGCAAGGTAGTTCACCTCTGACACTGCCAGTTTTAGTTTGTCTTTGTTGAACTTTATGTTTGAGCATGGGCCTTTTCCAGCACCTGTCGCAGTTGCTTGGAATGGTCAGGCATGGATTTGTACGCGATTAAGAAGTCGTCGAAGTATGGGTTTATGCTTTTTTATGATGCAAAAATACTTGGTCTATTGCCTGCTGAAACATCTAAGGCGCACAGCTCAGTCTAAAAGGGCAAGACCAGAAACCGGTAGCGTCCGAACGGTGTGGTGAAAGTGCACAGCCGAGAACTTGCATCATCAAGCTGCATGTGATGAAAGGCATGAGAGGCATCCAGTAGAGCGTACACCGTTGGTCCATGTCGCTTTTTCATTTGTCTGAAAGTGTATTTATTGGTGTGCTCATATCAATAAAATTCAGCTGCGTTTTGAGATTTTGTTGTGTTCGTCCGTTTTTTATCGTTCCCCATCTCAGGGTTTCCGAGTGTCGATTATTACCAGCTCGCCTGCACTCTATCACTGCTTACAATTCTACTACCTGAAGCAGGTTTTGTCTTCCCTTCTTTTGTGTCAAACCTTCCACCACCCTCTCAACGAGCTTGGCGTTTTTAACGCTGTGCAAGATTGGCCAGCGACTGAGTGACCTCCAGACGGATGTGAGCTACTTTGGGCTCTGCCTAAGGAAGAAGTTTGTGGATCCCAGCCTCTTCGGCTATCTGACTCAGCGGAGTCTCCCTTAGCGGCACCAGAAGCGGATCCTGAAGGCGTCTCAGAATCTGGCAGGTCAGCAACTTCGCGAGCTCTTTGAGCTTTCTGATGTTTTGCGGAAAGGTGTGTTGGGCGAGGGGATTCCGCAGTTCTGTGGAGTTCGGCAGCTGGAAACTCTCTTCGGCTCGCAAGCTTTCGTTCCTTGTGGGCTGCCAAGAAAAGAGAGGTCTTGAAGAAACAAGACTCGACGAAAAAAAGGTCAGCTTTATCGGCTCTGTGGAACGTTTTTTTCAATCCTGAAAGTGTTGTAGTGTCTCAGAGTTCTCAAGCAATTTAAATGAAGGTCCAAAGTTTTGCTAGATGTGAAACCTTCACGGTTTGATTTGTGCTCAAGTGTGCATGCTATTAGTACCAAAATTTCTACCCCGGAGGATAGAAGGACTTTTGTAATCAATCCTTGAGCAAGCTGAGTGTTCTGGTGGATTCGTCTTTCCGGTTGCACCAAAGAAATTGCAGGAGAGTGTCGTCTTTGAAAAGGGAGTTTAGAGATAATTCTTGACTTTGCTCCAGACTGACAAGAGTGGCTTGTTTGCAGTGCTCCGGATTTATTTCAATGAGAAGCTTTTGTGGCTGTTTTGAGTTATTTGTGAAGAGTGACGAAATGTTTCGATTTTAAAACGGGATGTGTGTAAGATTTTGGCGGAGGAGAAATCACGGCCACGCTAAACAGAGTGAGGGGCGCTTCACGCTCGTCTTTCGGCTTACAGTTTTTGGTAAAAGATCATAAAGTAGATTTCCCCTTCCGGGTGGTAATTAACGAAAATGGGTCTTGGCAAAAGTCGCTTGCGGTTTTCATTCAGGGATGTTTGGGTCATGTCAGTCTAGAGGGCAGTATTGCCCTTAGGAACTCGGAGGAACTAATCGAGGGTATTTCTCCCCTGCATCGGGGCTCGTGCACGTTGATGTCCTTGGACATCAAAGATTTGTATTATTCTTTAAATAGCGTGTTTTGCTCGAAAGGGTTAGGGAGCTTCTAGAAAAAACTTTAGTCTCATTTCAGGCCAAAGGCGGGTATCTCGGTAGATGCGGTAATGGAACTTCTGACGTGCTATCTGAAGGCAACTGTGCGTAACTTTAATGGTGACTGTTATATACAGCGGAAAGGTGTGTGCATTGGTTCGGCGGTGGCTCCGGTGTTGACGGAGTTTTATCTTAACACTCTGGACAAGAAAATAACAGATTTTGTAGGCTCTTTGGGTGTTGAAGGGGTTTGGTTCGGAGGTTTGTTGATGACATCTTGGTTTGTGCTCCGAGTCAGCTTTCCGCTACAGAGATCTTTGACTTTATTTTGACCTCTGCACCGGAATTGAAATTCACCTCTGAGTCTGCGAAAGACGGGAAGTTGCAGTTTTTGGACTTGCAACTAATGAACAAAAGGGGCTTTGTTGGTCTTATGGGAGGGAAACCGTGAAGAATGTTCTTTCTAGATGGAGTGCCCATTCTAAACTTGTTAAAGGGGGTGTGGTGAGATCACTAATTGGCAGTGCACTGACGAAATCTTGTTTTCATTGTGTCGGGAACGCTTTCAGCGTTCAAATTAAACGTCTACTGTCGGCGGGTTATAGTTTAGATTTTATCGTTTCTAGTGCACGTAGACTGCTTGTACGTGCTTCGGTGACCGCTGAGAGGGTTCAAGGTGGAAGCTTTGCTGTGGTTCCTTATTTTCATTGTTTTTCTCATAGCTTAAAAGCTTTCGGTGCAAAATTTAACGTTAATGTGGTTTTTAAGACGGTCTTTCGTTTAGACAGGCTGACCCCGTTTACCTTCAGACGTGAGGGATGTTGCGGGAAAAAAACACAAAGATCCCTCGGTCTCCTGTGTCGCAGAGGTGGTATACAAGATCCCCTTTGACTGCGGATTGTGTTATGTCGGTCAGACAGGGCGTTGTTTGAATGACCGTCTTGCGGAACATGAAAGAAATGTAAGGAATAGGGGCCAGAGTTCGGAGTGGCAAATCATATTGGTTCTTGTAATAATTGCTCCCTCTTTGGGGTGAACTTCCGTTCTCTGTAAGCAAAAAGAATTGTTTAGAAGGTTAATTAAGGAGACCTTGTGCATTCGCGAGCGGGGAATTGTGTGAGCCAGCCGTCCTTGGTTATTGGTGATCGGATGAAAGAGTTTTTGCTTGTGTGAGGGGGGCTTTGCAAACTTGGAGGGGGGGGGGGGGAGTGGGGGAAGAAAATCGGGAAGCGTTTGCTTGGAAGTAGGAAATGAAGATTAGGCTTTAGCATTTTGGAGGTCGCTGTGTGTGTCGACCTTCGGGTTGTTGTTGTTCGGGAGGTCGGCTCCCTTTGCGAAAGTGTTGGAGCCGGGGAATGGCTTGGGCTGTCTGGGGCGAACTCGTTGGTCGTCTGGTTTTGCGTTTGAGTTCTTTTTTTTTTCCTTTCTCTTTTTCATTTGTCTGAAAGTCTATTTATTGGTGTGTTGATATCAATAAAATTCAGCTGCGTTTGAGATTTTGTTGTGTTCGTCCGTTTTTTTATCGTTCCCCATCTCAGGATTTCCAAGATGTCAATATATTATAATTTTTTGCTTCTTGATGAGAATTAACGCTATTAAAATTGGTTTATAATGAAAATGAAGAATCCACCTAATATCCCCTTCAACACGTAAAACAAACATGCAAACATGGTTTTGTGTTTATTTAAAGAAATTAGCGGTCCTGGGTTATATCTGTTTCGTTGATGGGATCTTCGGTTGCTTTCAGATATGTTCAAGCACAAAGAAGTATCCCGGGCTTGTGTTTGGCGTGGCGTTATTTGGACTTGAGTTCGAAGACAGCGCTAGGAAATGCATAGGAGGGCAGCGCTTGCCTGAGGCTGCTGGATTTTGGCGCATAGAGAAAGTGTCTACTTACATGAAAAGCGTTATTAGGAGCCCTAATTTCCTTAACCAAAACCGCCAATGCTAATAAATAGTGGCTTTAAAAAATCGAAGTCGAATGTGTTGCGTGATTTTCCTGTGCTCAAACTTTGCAATTTCTAAATAGATCTATAATTTGCGGATCCCCGAAATTTTATCCTCTAAGGTAGCTACTATTTTTTTAAACCATCCGGGGATCATGATACCTACACCAAAATAAAGCTAAGAGACAGCTACATAAAACACCTTTCTTTGAAATGTACAATTTTCAGCCAAGTTTATTTTTCCTCGTTTGCTCCAATTTTGATATTTGGATTTAGCTTATCTAAAAACAAAGGACACAAAGTTCTCTCCTTCTTTCCCCCTCTCTCACTCGGTTTTAAAGCATGCGGTTCTATTTAACGAAAACTTTTAATCTAAGAAATGTGTGTTGTTCTTTAAAACCAAGAGGAGAGACCCGCAGGGCTATGGTTCGGTTGGGGCTTAGAAGATGGAGGTGAGGAAGGTGGCCAACACTTTGCAAGATGCAATATAGGACGCTGTCCTTATTTGCCTGAGACAACAATGGCCGTGCCAAACCTTCCCCTGGTGGAAAGGTTTATAGAGCGACGCGTCTCCCCCAACTTCCCGGCTCTCGCCACCAAGGCACGTGAAAAGGCGACGCCTCGGAATACGGTGAGGTTATTCATTTATTTCTTTATTCATACTGTTGGCCTACAGGCCGTTACAGGAGTGAGATATTGGTAAAACAACGAATATTTAACGCGCAATTCCACGAAAAATACATTTCTTGATCATTTCAGCAGAGGAATCATTAAAATATAAACAAAAAAAAAATTAGATACCATTTTGTTGGGCGAGACTTAGAAGAGCTTCAAAACCCTCGACGGTGTCATTTTCAAAAACATCGTGGAGCTGGCTGTTCCCCTCATTTATATTCCGTGGAAAGAAGGAATATTTAAAAGGGTATATTTGCGTTTTCATTAGCGTTATAATTTTATTGTGATTTCTTCTAAGTCCTCTAGTAAAACGAGCCTTCAAATATCGCAGTGGGTCTGTGTTGAGACCATTTTTTCGTATCAAATAAATCAAGTGTATTCTCGCTACTTTTCCTCGCTCTGCTAATGATTGCACGTTGATATGAGTAAGCATCGCACTGACCGGCTGAGTCCTTCGGTATTGGGTTGTGATAAATCTGGCAGCTGTTCTTTGTAGCTTTTGTATTTTTTTTATATTTTTTTTTTTGTATGGGTCCCACACTGCACTTGCGTCTTCTAAGACGGGGCGTACAAATGTTAAGTAAGCTGTGTGTCTTACTTCCTCTGTCAATATTTTAAGGTTTCTTCTCAATAGTCACAATATTGTTTCGGCGGAGCTCGCAACATGGTCGATATGGAATTTCCAATTAGTATCACTCGACACCGTTACACCCAGGTATTGGAAATTGCTGACGAACGTTAATGGTTTATCGTCAAGTTCGTAGTTACAAGCAAGAAGGTTTCTAATATTGTTCGTGATCCTTGAAAATAAAGTTTTTGTTGGGCTAATTTGCATTAATTTGCATTTCCGACCGCTTGGACGACTTATTGTTGGAGTGGTGCAAGAGGTTGACGGGGTCGCGGATGCGAGCACAGTACCGCTGCCGCTGTCACGCCTGATGCCACGGTTCGTTTTCTTTGTCTATGTATTCTCAGGGAGTGTCCTTTATTTCCGACCGCAAAGTATTTCGACTAAGTTTGGTTGAAGTTTCGGAGGCTCCGGGCTCTGCCGTTGGTGGTCGTCCAGGTCCGGTATGGCTCCGGGTCGGGGCCACCGGATACACGTCAGGAGGACGCAATGTTCCCGACTAGCCGGCGTGTCTGAGCAGAGCCAGAGGAGAGCGACATTCACCTGGTGCTTCGGAGCAGAGCAAGGGGGACGGGCGAGAGGGATTTGACTGTAGTTTCCTTGAAAGGACGAGAGAACTGCCGGGGGGATTCCGCTTTCGGTGCGGATGGGCCGGAGCAGCGTGTACTGGCGCAGGGAAAGACAGAGAGGGACACGGGCGGCGCACAGTGGTGTAAAGGCTCGCGTGCTTTCATGGATCCTGGTCTTCGTGGCCAGGAGTGCTCCCACGTAGTCCATGGGTAGGGTCTGAGCCTGCAGGTCCCCTGAATGGGCCGCCCGTTTAGCCGCCTCGTGAGCAGCCATGTTGCTAGCCGTGACTCCGCACTTAGTCAATGAAAACCATGGAAGACAAGTGGTTCCGTATTGTGTGGATTTTCTGAACGATGACCATTGCTGCTTTAGTCCTAGACCGCAGCTCTAAAGGTACGTTTACACCTGCGGATCTGCCAGCGAATCCACCCAGCTTTTACCGCTGGGGCGAAACGCTGGGCGAAAAACGCGGCGGCGAGCCGTATAGGTCCAGGACCTATTTCTGCCGCCGAACGAGGCGTTTCGCTGACCGGAAGTGACATTCTTGCGCAGCGCTACGCTGCCTACGTCACGAGTACGCGTTCTTCCGGGAGCAGCAACGCCCGGGAGAAACAGCCGAGGTGGGAACTTTCGCGCTTTTTTTTTCTCGTCATATTTGACGGGATGTTACGAGAACCGCTGCCGCAGCCGGTGCCACCGTCGCCGCTCGAAGGAAATAGATATAAACACAACCCGCTCGTCGCCGCCGCCGCAGGGAGCAAGTCCGCTCCCGCGGCAGCGGATTTCTTCTCAAGTTTAAACGTACCATTAAACGGCCGTTTCCAGCTTGAGCGGCGACGGCGTCGCCGTCGCCGTCACCGTAACCGTAAAGCGCAGACCGCATGGCGCGTTTTTCTGCACGCGAAAACGCGACGCGTTATGAACGCTCGCGCGAAAGCTGACGCGGGGGCACCCGCATGCAGACAAAGCCAAGCACCGCCGGCCGCGCGTTATCAGTGTTGCCAGATAACAGAATTCTCAACACGCGATGTAAATGTTGACGCAAATACTACAAAATGAAAATTAAATGAACAAATCAGTAAATAAAACGGGTTTGTGTGTCAAAAGAAACACCTTTTCAATTTTTATATGGAAAATAAAAATGCTTTTGAACACTTTGAAATGTGCTGTATACGAAACCGCGTACTGTGCAGGATCGCGTGATAGTGAGACCGGCCGTCATTGGGCGAGAGCCGCATCGACGCCTCGGCGCGCGCGTCTTGTTCTGGGTCGGCTAGAAACCAACGCTCCTTCGAAAACGCGCGCCCGCGTGCAGGAAATGACGTCAGTTTGACACCGACGCGCCTGAATCGCGAGCAAAAACGCGCCATGCGGTCTGCGCTTAACACGTCGGCGTGACGCGTCGGTGTCGCCGTCGGCGTAACCGCAACGCGTCGGGGTGGCGCGTCGGCGTCGTCATCGGCGTAACAGTAACGCGTCGGCGTGGCGCGCCGGCGCAACCGCTGTCGGCGTAACCGCGTGGTGCGTTATGGGAAACGTCCCACAATGCACCGCGGTGACGCGCGCGTTGCATTATAGGTTGTTTCCCATAATGCACTGCGCGGGAGGGGGGAGGAGAAGGAGGGAGGAGGAGGAGAAGGGGAGGGGACAAAGAGCAGGGGAGGATTAGATAAGGAGGGAGGAGGAGAGGCATACCATCCCCTCCGTACCCTCCCCTCCTCCTCCTCAAGGACTGCGCTCTAATTCGGCATTACAGGGAGTTGTAAACGTCTTTAATTTTTTTAAAGCGCAGCTTTAGGCGCCCCTTTTAGGGGTTGAGCGGCGTCGGCGTCGGAGAAACAGCGCGTTGCGTTATGGGACGCTTCCCGTAATGACGTCACACTTGACGTCCCGTGTGATGTCGCACGCATCTAACATGGCCAATATTCCCGCCAAATGTAGTGGGGAAATTGACGTCAAGCGACCTCCACACCAATTCAGTTTCCTCACTAAATTTAGCAACGATATTTTCGCTAAATTTCCCCACTAGATTTATAATAACAATACTAATCATTATTTGGACTCCTTGAGTCGCGGGTGGAGTGGTAAAGGGTAGACAGATTTTACCTGAAGAGGCTCCACCACCCTGTACATTGCTCACCAGCATACAGCAATAAACACACAGAAGACAATCGAGTCAATATTGTGTCCACAAAACAATAATTTTATACACAAAAAATAATAATAAAATAAAACACATAAATAATATTATACACGATAAGGCACTTCATAGAAGCAAATATTTTATTGACAACAATATATTGCTAGCAATTTATTATTCTTAAAGCTGAAAAGTGAGGTAGAAATGTTTATTAACTCAACGATGTCGGGGGGGGGGGGGGGGGGGGGGGGGCGTGGTTCTTTAAGAGCTCGAGTATTTTGTAAGTTAATGCTTGGGAACCGTAATTTGTTCGTATTTTTAATTTTGTGTAGATTTTGTTTCTCAGATCATCTAGCGTTGTCTTCGGGTAGTAGGTCTCACTAAATACATTTTCATCTCTGTTGTAGTACACTATATATATATATATATATATATATATATATATATATATATATATATATATATATATATATGAGTGGTTTCATCTTAAATCGGGCGGGCTAAAAGAGCCTAATCTTTAATTTTGACGAAAAATATATATGTTTTAGGGGCATTTGTCAAATGAAGGGGGGCGCAAACCGCTTGTTCCTCAGATTTGTTCTTCCCGAGTTACGAAGTGCAGAAGCCGCAGTGGCAGAAACTAGTATATTTGCCTGCCATTGCAGGTTGCGTTTAACATTTTCCCCTCATTTAAAAGGTACTATAAAGATACCTTGACATATTCAAAAACATTTAGGAATTTTATTGTTTTCTAAAACAAATGTCAATCTCGTCACTCAGGTTGATTCTTGGACAAATTCGACAGGTCATTACTTTGTACTTAAGGTAAATTGTTTTTTCTTGCTCTATGGAAAACCCAAAGCAAGCCATTATAGATATAATAATATCATTATGATATGTTTACTAGCCGCTCCGCAACCTTCACGTAAACGTTGTGAAAAGTAACGAATGTTGAAAGTTTGAGGTGGATATTCTCCAAAACACCATTTTTGAAAATTTTTATTTTTTAAATTATTTTAGATATAATAGTAGACTACAATAAAAAAAAAACAATCTAGAAATGTAATATTTCGGTTGAATGTCCTGTATCTGAGCCGCAGTCGCGTGAAAGCTGTGCTCATTTGACTAAAATACAGGAACCTTACCGGCATCATGCGCCTGTACGATTTCGACAATATGTTTTTATTTTTGCTTAAGTTTTAAAAAGTAACGTGAAGTAGGCGAACTTCTGATATTCGTTGTAATTTAAAACTTGGAATAAGAGAGAAACCACATAAGCACACTACAAAACAGGGAGTAACAAGTATATACAAAGCAAAAAGCCTCGCAACATGTCAAAAACTGTTTCTACAGAGAACGGTTCAAAGTAAACGTGGGTGGCTACTCATTATACAGCCTATTACGATTGAATGATAAATTCTCACTCCATTCAAATCTTGTACATAAATCTTCTGGCATTTTTTAACGAGTTTCAAAAGTGGACAAAAAATACATTCCCTACTTCTTCATCAGACGAGCCCAGCGAAGAGCCATATCGCTCAAGAAAGCGCATGTGAACTCAACGTGCCGTCATCTTAAACTTCGATTTTGCTGAAAACGCGAATGCCGTGATCGAGCGTGCAGGTGCAAAGACATCACTGGAAGAGCAAGTTTGTTTCCATCTTTACCTGCATGGCTACAACCGAACAGAAAACGTTAAGCTTCGGCGTATAGTGAGAGACGACATTGTCCATGACTGGTCCCATGCGTTCTTTGCGCTCAGCGTCGTCGAAGGGCGGCTGGAGGAAGTATTGCCTATACTCACGCAACTCATTTATATTTCGGGACGGTGCTTCAAGCCACTTCAAAAAGAGGCACCTGGTGTTCGAAATCAAGAAAAGGAATGTCGCCGCTAAGTGGACATTCTCCGCATCAAGGATCGGGAAAAGCTCGTATGATGGAGTGGGCGGCGTGCTCAAGCACGAATCATCCATGTATGACTTGATAAATACAGGATCGTGCTCCATAACGAACACGCAAAGCTTTGTTGAGGCACTCAGACCGAAGGTAAAAGGGATCGTTCTACTACGTTCTGCTCTCAGTAGACCTGTTGCTAAATTACCCAAGCATCAAGGAGAATGCAGGCATTCGTGTTCCACGCGCCACACGCGCACGCATTCCCCGCATAAAAGATTCGAAGCAAATAACCAAAATCAAGCGTTGACGAACACGCGTGCAAGATGTAATTTGTTTTATGCATTTGCTTTAGAAAAGTAAGTACTGCTGAGGCAAGCACGTGCGGCCCGTGGTACACAAATCCCTGCAATATCCTTGATGCTTGGGTAATTTAGCAACAGGTCTATTGTCAAAGAGAATCTCACTCGTTTCCGGGAGCTCAAGAAAAAGAGTGGGAGAAGGTAAACCCACGAAGGGGCATCCGATCTTCTCATGAATGGAAGACGACACTGGAGGAAGGCGCCTTGAACGTTGCCCTAGAAGATTTGCGAAAGCACAGTGTAGCTGCCTACACGTGTCAATGCATGGACGTACACCTTTGTTTCCCGAAATGTAAAAAATCATCAGTGAGTGCGTGCCGGCATGTTCACAACTGCAACTGATGACTGCGTGGCTCCTACACAGTGTTAAAACTGACTCACAGTTGCGTTGAACTAGTAAAAAAAATGTACTGACTTCGAAAAATTTGACATCGATGTTTTTTGTGTTTTTTACTTGTTTTGCGCGCGTTTTTACAATACTGAGGTGCACGAACTGTGCAGTCAACCGTCAGCGATCAGAAAGATGTGAGGATAACAAAACCCGGCGCAAATTTCCCGAAGATTTATGTACAAGATTTGAATGGTTTGAAAATGTATATTTCAATCGTAATAGGCTGGGTATTGAGTAGCCACCCTCGTTTAATTTGAACCGATATGTATAGAAACAATATTTGACATGTTGCATTGCCTTTTGATTTGTATACACTTGTTACTCATTGTTTTGTAGTGGCTTATGTGGTTTCTCTGTTATTTCAAGTTTTAAATTACAATGAATATCACAAGATCGCCTACTTTACGTTCCTTTTTTAAAATGTAAACAAAAATAAAAACATATTTTCGACATTGTAGAGGCGCACAATGCCCGTAAGGTTGCCGTATTTTAGTCAAATGAGCACATATTTCATGCGATTGCGGCTCAAATAGAGGACATTCAACCAAAATATTACATTCCTACATTGTTTTTTTTATGTAGTCAGCTATTATATCTAAAGCAATTTTAAAAATAAAAAATACAAAATAGGGGTTTTTAAGAATACCGATCTCAAACTTACAACATTTGTTATTTTTCACAACGTTTACGTGAAGGTAACGGAGCGCCTAGTAAGCAGATCATAATGATATTATTATATATAAATGGGCTTGCTTTGGGCTTTCTATAGAGATAAAGAAAAAAATTATCCTAAGTACAGACAAAGTAATGACCTGTCAAATTTCACCAAAAATCGACCTGAGTGACGAGCTTGACACTGATTTTAGAAAATAATAAAATTCCTAAAAGTTTTTGAATACGTCAAGGTATTGTTATAGTGCCTATTAAATGAGTAAAAAAAAGTTGAAAGGGTGGATAAAAAATCTAGCGCTAGCAGAGGGTCTCAAACACGCGACCTGCGACAGCAGCCAAATATGTTTCTGCCACTACGGCTTCTATGTTTCGTGACTCGAGAACAAAAAATCTGCGGAACATGCGGTTTGCGCCCTCCTTCATTTAAAAAGTGCCCCGAAAACATATACTTTTTTCGGCAAAATAAAAAAAAAAAGTTAGACCCTTTTAGCCTGCCCGATTTGAGAGAAAACCACCTATATACATTGCAAGATTACGATTCCACAGGCGGTTCCGTTGTCAGAAACTATTGTACGTGGCACGCCAAATGGCTGAAAATGTTGCGTAGACAGCTGATCGTACTCGCTGTGGTAGCATGTTTCATGGGTAGAGCTTCGATCCATTTTGTATGGCTGTCCACCACTACGAGTATCATCCTCCCAGCTAGCGGTCCTGCAAAATCTATGTGTAGCCGAGACCACTTCTCTAGGGTCTGTGGCCAAGGCACCGGGGGTGCTGCTGTCGGCATGGGCAAGTTTATTATACAGTTGTGGCAGTTAGCTGATAGTCTTTCGATATCGCGGTCCAGTCCTGGCCACCAAAACAACGATCAGGCAACCGACTTCATAGTCGGAAGGACTATGAAGTTGGTTGCCTGATCGTTGGAGAGGGAAGGTCCTACGTCCCGGATGCTCTGGCCTGCACTGAGGGAGCAAGGCAGTGGGGCCCATCTTCTTCAAAATGAGGTGCAAGTACGGTGTCCTTCAAGGAACTAGGATTCGTCAAGCACGACTCTAGCAACAAGGCGAAGAGTGCGAGAAAAACCACGGAAGTGCATGTGGACGTAGCGCAGGCAACCGTCAAGATGCTGCATACAAATTTCATCGAGAAGGGGATATTCTCAATGATTGCGGATGTGATGGAAGAAGCTGCCTTCACACCCTTGCCAAGGAAGGTTCAGGAGCACTCGAACATGGATGATGGGGCCTCTTCAGCACGGATCAGCTTGCCCGTAAAAGAGTGCTGGGATCACCAGATGCCACCAAGCGATCCATGCACCCTGACTCTTACACATGCTCAGCACTTGGAGGAAGAGACACGCGGCCAGAGCAGAGGTATGCTGTGGCACACGGAACGTGAGAAAAGAATCAAGGCATCACAGGTCGGAGACATCATCAAACGACAAGCACCCGTGAACGAAAGGTTTCTGGACGATTTTCTCGGGCGGACATGGAACAACACGTCACACGAGGGCGGGACTTCAGAATGAGGCGGCTGCTCTGAAGCGCTACAAGGCCAAGCAGAAGGTCCAAGTCTTCGGTGTTGGCCTTTGCATCAACCCTGGCCTTCCCATGCTGGGGGCGTCACCAGATGGGCTGGTCTGGAACGAAGATATACAGGAGTACGGACTAGTCGAAGTAAAGACCGTTTCACGAGCAATAGATGCGAACCTGACGACCTTCGAGAAGGTGATGGGCAGAGGGTTCGTGGAGTTTATCCATGCGGACAAGAGTATCGACAAGAAGCACAAGCACTACTACCAGGTGACAGGACAACTTGCGCTCACAGGACTGGAGTGGTGTGACCATTTTGTCGACTGGGCGAATGACTGTTGGGTTACACGGGTGCCCTTTGACGATGCACTCTGGATGAGCGTAATGGTGCCACGCCTGACAGACTTTTTTGAAATATTGGGAAGACTGAGTGTTGATCATAAAATTGTAGTGTCTGTTGTGGGCGGCGCTAGTGCCAAGTTTGGACACTTTTGGTAATCCGGCTGCAAACACTGTGCCCGCGTGAGTGGGCGGCTCCCTACGTCAGCCCGCTTGTTTCGATTTCGACAACACCGGTTCTTGGCCTACCTGGTATACGCAACTCGAGGAGTACGCTTATGCCTCCTGACTTCGCCAAGCACTACCGGACATTTATGTCCAGTAGTGCTTGGCAAACATGTCGAGAAGGACCCAAGCCCCGAGGCTCGGGTCCTTCTCGACATGTTCGGGTTGAACGCCGCCTCCCTGAACAACTACAATACGGTGGTCAAGCGCTTCCCGGAACACTTCGTGTTCCCCATCAACGAGGTGTAAGAGTCCTCGAGGTTCCACAGGCGGGTTCAGCAGCCGGGAGAGAGCGTCGACAGTTACTATGCCGAGCTCTGCAAGCTTGTCAAGTGTTGCAACTACCCGTCCCTCGAAGTCGAAGAACGCCTGGTTCGCGACCGTTTCGTTGTCGGTCTTTACGACAGACACCTGTCCGGCTAGCTCTGCTGGAATGCCAAGCTCAGCCTCAAGGACGCGTGGACGCAGACGAGGCAGGTCGAAGGCGCTGAAAAAGAAAAGGCTGCTCGTGGGAGTCGAGAGTGTCCAGGTCACCGTCAACGTTGACGCCATCAAGTCTCGTCATGGTCCGACGCACCAACGAAAGACAACAAAACGGTCAGACGACCCATCAGCCGTGTCTTCCTTGGCGATTAACGACCCAGGTTCCTGCAGCTACTGCTGTCGAGCCCCCCACGCACGCTCCGACTGTCCTGCTCGGCAGTCTCTGTGCAATTATTGCAAGAAGAAGGGCCACTTCGCGGACGTCTGTTGCGCTCGCAAACGAAGGCAGAGCAAGGTGGCGTTCCTTACAGCTCCACGCAATCCTCAAGACTGAGAAGCCCAAGGCCAGGTACGTCGAGGTCAATGTCGACAACTACAGGGTGATATTCAAGGTAGATTCCGGTGCGGAGGCGTCTGCTGTTTCGAAAGCCTTCCCGAACTTACCTCATCCTCCGGACAAGGTCGACGACCTGCTGGCGGCAACAGGAGACAAGTCGCTAAAAGACATTGGGTGCTTCATGGCTACCCTCCTGTGGCGAGGCAAGACCTGTCATCAGCGTCTGTACGTGATCAAGTCCCTCTACCTGCCCTTGGTCGAGTTCCCAGCCATCCAGGCTCTGGGTGTGGTAAAGTTCTTGGACGACATAAAGTGCCGGCGCCGCAGGGACTTTTCAGAGGTTTCGGCACGCTCAAGGAGGACTACAAGATTCGGCTAAGGCCAGATGCGGTCCGTTTTCACTTAGTGTTTCATGCCTGCATACCGATACCTCTGCGCGAGGTGGTGCGAACAGAACTGGCCAAACTGGAGCAAGACGGAGTCATTTGGCGTGTCACCAACCCCACACCTCGGGGCGCTGGACTGTTCGCGGTTCCAAAATCGTCGGGAGGTTACCGTGTCTGTGTCTACTTTACAAAATTAATCAAGTTGTCCTGAGAGAACGTCATGTGCTCCCCACCGTCGATCAAGTCCTGGGACATCTGGGCGATGCGGCAGTCTTCTCGAAGCTCAGTGCTACCTCAAGCTTCCATCAGGTCAAGCTTTCCAAGGACTCTCAAGGGCTTACGATGTTCATTACGCCATATGGGCGTTATTGCTTTTGCCGACTCCCATTTGGCATCACGTCGGCCCCCCGAGTTTTTCCAGCGACAGGTGGCGTTGATCTTGGAAGGCCTAGACGGAACGGTTAACATGGTCGACGACATCCTAGTCTTCGGCAGAACGAAAAAGGAACATGACCAACGCCTACGGCAGGTGCTGTGCGTCTCTCCGAGGCCGGCGTCACCCTCAGCTTCCGCCGACGGTTCGGCCTTATATGGACCAGTCGACTCGCGTCATCGTGATGTGCCTCATCCAGCATCACCACCACGTGTTTGTGGTGACGGTACGGGCCGACCCTACTCGTCCCGTTCTGGGATACAAGTGCTCGCTCCCAAAAGACTCAATCTGTAAAACTTTTTTTTTTTTTTTTTTTTTTCACAGCCAAGGTGTCCGGTACTCTCCTCGAACATTCTAAAGGGGGGATGTTGCGGGCGGTGCTTGTTGCAAAGTTTGGACACTTTCGGTAATCGGGTTGCAAACACTGTGCCCGCGTCTTGTGTAAAAAGCCATTGCCTCGTGTGATAAAGGTGCTTTTTGGTTCCTAGGTCTGGACGCTCAGTTGGTTGCTTGCCGTCGCTGGTGGGCTGTGCAGTTTCACCGCCGCCACAGCCCGGTCGGCAGTGTCACAAAGAATCAACCTCATTTT